>CM039436.1:1402755-1462025 GCA_022379115.2 Bauhinia variegata
TTTACTTTGTTGCAAAGCTAGCAAATAGTCTGTTTCTTGGCCCTAGTCCATTATGACAAGCTTGACATTGGGTGACAGGAACGCCCGGACAATTGGAGGGACTATGCTGTTCATATACAACGTGTATTTGCCAAGGTAGCTACTGTAATCTCGAGGTTTGAGCCTGTAACTGTTTGTGCAAGTTCCTCTCAGGTTGGTTAAAGATTGTCCAATGTTTCTGATTTTACTTTGAGAAAGGGTGTTTCATGCCAGTGTTTCTAAAGTACTTTGGTTCTTGTTTTTCTTCCTATCTCAGTGGGCTAATGCGCGAAGTCAGCTACCAGAACATATCAGGGTAATTGAGATGGGCATGAATGATTCTTGGTTTCGTGACACAGGGCCCACAGTGAGTCTCTCCATATTGTAGGCTGATGCATTTCTATAAAATCAGCATTGTTTGGTTGATTAAACATGGAAATTGTTCTGTTGTTGTTAGCTACTTTTATCACATTTTTTTTTTTAATTATTTGGTTTATTCCAATAGTTTGTTGTGAGCAAAAATGCATCAAAGTCCAGTAATACAGAGCAGAAGATTGCAGGAATTGATTGGAATTTTAACAGTTGGGGAGGTATGTGTTTAGGCATCTGGCATTCAGTAATAAGTTTAACCTTCTGTCAGAAAACATGATAAAATCCTTCCATTAAAATGAGAATTGTCAGGATGTTTAATTGAGAAATAATTAGAGGAAATGAAATGAATGTGAGATACAAATTGTCTGTCATATTTTGTGAATGGTAGCTTATTCATGCCTCAGAGTCAGCAATCAGCAAAGAGAAATTTCATTTTGTTCTGTATCTTTTATCTTTATCTACTTTTTGTAGCATGGTAGAAACCAATAGGCTCCCTTATTGTCATTTTCATATGAAATTTCCATACTGTTTTATGGGTTTGTGAGCTGACAGAATTTTAGAAAATGTTAAGGTTTAGAAGATGGTTGCTACAGAGATTGGAGTCTTGATCTTCTTGTTGCAAGGAAGGTTGGTTTGATCAAGCATTTTGCTAATTCTTCAATATGAACATCAATTTTCTGTTAACTGCATAAATGATATTCCTATTTTATCTATATTTCTTAGATTATGGAAATTGAGAAGCTTCCTAGATTTTCACTCTCGCTGGTGCTTGAAGGTGGAAGCATCCATGTGGACGGAGAAGGCAAGAATATTGCACTGACTTGTTGACACTAAATGTGTGGGCATTTTGAGAGCACTTTTTGTATAGTTTGGAGATGTTAGAGCAGTCATGGTTACAAGAAAATAAAAATGGTTATAAATTGATAGTTAAAATGCACTTACAGTTACACATCTCTAAATAAAATGTGGGCAACTTCGTTACATTGGTTTGTTGTCTTTTTGATTGATTAGTTCCAAATATGACTAGATTTACTGCTTTATACTTGGAACTCCCTGCAAAATGTAATATTTTATTTGCTTATAGAGCTTCTATCATTCTTCTGTTACACTTTCTTCTTTCTTCAGGAACTTGTCTTACCACCGAGGAGTGTCTCCTGAACAGAAACAGGAACCCTCATCTGAGTAAGAACCAAATAGAGGATGCTCTTAAGGCATATCTTGGAGTAAGGAAGATTATATGGTTACCTCGTGGACTATATGGTATGTAGACTTGATTTTAGAGAATTTATTTTTCTTTGAATTCATAGTATTTTCCTGATAAACTGAATTTTGAGTTCTCAAATGGGCCATTTATCATGTAATTTTATGCAATATATAATATGGATGTTGGAAGATAAACAAGGGAAATATTGCATGGGTTAGAAACAATGTCAGAGTAAAAGACAAAGCCATATTGCAATTCCCCCTTACACCCCCCCCCCCCCCTTTTCTTATCTTTTTACTGCAATTGTCTACTTCTCATGGTCAAAGAGCAGCCTCCAATAACTGAAGTTGATTTCCTGAAAAAAGAGTGCATTCCATACTAGAGAACAATTAGTGATGCACAAATGACAACGACTTAGGTCTTGAACAATGGACCTTCTTTTAACTAATTTTTTACACAAAGAAAAAGGAACCTGGACCTCTTTCAAGTTATTTTCTTTTGCTGGGATATTCATGACAACCTTTTCTCTAGGGATTGTTTAGTTTATGTTACTAATAGTAATTAAAAAAAAAATTGCTATTCTTTTACAGGAGATGATGACACTAATGGTCATATTGATAACATGTGCTGTTTTGTGAGGCCTGGTGTAGTTCTGTTGTCTTGGACTGATGATGAAACTGATCCTCAATATGAAAGATCTGCAGAAGCATATTCTATCCTTTCAAGTGTAACTGATGCTAAGAATAGAAAACTTGAAATAATTAAACTCCATGTACCAGGTCCACTCTATATGACAGAGGAAGAGGCTGCTGGGGTTTTTCAGGTAAGCTCAAGTTTGTGTTTCTTACCTTTTCATTTAAACTTCGTATTTTCCATGTAATCTTGATTTAAAAATAGATTAAAATCCATGACTTCTCATAATTATTTTTTTATGTTCATTAATCATAGAATGCTGGTGCACTTCATGGTTTACTGCTGTGTGGTTACTCTTTTCTTTGTGGCCAGCTGATTTGCCTATATATTCAAGTTACTTAGCCTGTATTATGGTTACTGAAAGAAATTAGTATAGACACTAGTTTCAGATTGATTACAGTTATTTAATTGTTAATCTGTGATGATCTAGTGATAATTATGCAGTAAGCCATCATAGAAAAAATGATATATCCAATTTACAGTAGTACACGACGCTAGATATGCTTGATTTTGAAGTGTTATCATTGACACCTAATGAAAGATTAGATTACACAATTAGCTGATTACTTTCTTCTGGTGTTTTCTTTTGTATGTCAGGGAGGTGAGGCTAAACCAAGACCTCCAAATACAAGACTTGCTGCATCCTATGTAAACTTTTATATTGCAAATGGAGCTATTATTGCACCACAATTTGGAGATAGAAAGTGGGATGAGGAAGCTGTGCGCGTCCTATCCAAGGTGTTCCCTCATCATGAAGTAAGGGAAACTGATTATGTAAAGATCTTTTAGATGCAATCAGAAAAAGCCCAAGGGTTTGAATTGGTGTAAGAATGCAACAGGCTCATCCATTCTAACCACAGTTCAAATCCTGGGTAGGGGACTTTTTCCTGAAATGCTCCAAGCCAACGTGAGGATAGTGTTACAATTAAAACCAAAAGGATGCAACTAGAAAATTAATCACTTCTATCACTCGAGTTGGGATAGGCTTTTGCTTTGGCCCTGCATACATTTGAAATGACTGATACATCAAAACTGACCATAGTTTCAGCCATTTAAGGATGGACATTGGAGAATACACTATTAATTTGTGTCTCCCTTAGTCTAGTATTTTTATTTTATAAGTGGTTCATGAACTGTTTCCTCTGTTGTTTCAAAATAATTTCAACATTAATTTACTTGTCCGCAGGTTATACCAATTGAAGATGCAAGGGAGATTGTTTTGGGCGGCGGAAATATACATTGCATAACTCAGCAGCAACCGGCTATTCTGAACAACAGTTGAAAGTTTGTTAGCTTCATTAGTATAGTGTTTGCATTTATTATTATTATTATTGATTGAAACGTTGTCTTGCAATTTCTGAACAAGGATGAAATTCCCCTATAATTCCATGGCAGCGTTTATAATGGCTAACAAGAAATGGACTGAGAATTTCTGGTATTATTGAAAAAATATATCAAAGAATTACCGAGAGCATGCCCTATATACATCAAGTCCTGTATCAGAGAGAGATTAACTAAACCAGGAATAAATCAATTTGGTTAACTATAGTCTAGTAAGAAAGTAACTGACCCCTCAGTTAACTAACACAAGCTAACTGTTAACAATGGCTGGAAAGCTATTGAAAACGAACCAATTTGGCATCTCAAATTGTAATCATGGTTTTCCATCTCGAGTAATGTTATAAGAAGTTTTGAACTGATGTACAACTTGAGTTTGTATACATGCCGTTTCATGGTGGTTTCACAGATTTTTTTGCTTTAATAACTTTAAAGTAGAACAAGATTTTTTAAAAGAAATAAAAGACAGAAATCTTCTACTCCACTTGAGGCACATAAATTTATCATCAAACGATTGAGGGACAAGAAGTGTAATCCATTCCCCAAACATCTTTTCTCACATGAAATAAATTGTTACTGAATTGTCCATGTAAATTAATACTTCCCCGGTTCTCTTTCTAATTTTTTTTATTTTTATGGTTTTTAATATGACCCTTTGTAAAGTTTTAAAAGTATTTATTATTTCTTTTCATAATTATTGACTTTTTATAATTTTAAAGTTTTGATAATGTAAAAATTTAGTTGACTATTATAATGATTTTTTTTTTAAAAAAAAATCAATACCTTAACTAATTTTATAATAACTTTTTTTAGAGTAAATTACACTAATCTCCCTTATAGTTTGTTTTTCACTTACTTCACATCTATTTTTAAAATCTATGCTTAAATTCAGTTAACTAACACAATTAGTGAATATTCTTTTTTAGTTTTTTTTTCTCCCTTAAATTACAAAATTGACTATAAGTAACTCATTTTATTTTCATCTATTTCTCTTAATAAAATCATTTATTTATTATACTCCATGATCCATATAAATATTTTAAAATAAATGTTAATGTAAATATAAAATCATTTAAAAATAAAAAATTCAGGTAAAAATAAAATTTCAAAAATAGTATTATCATTCATTTAAAAGTAGCTTGTACTATCATGCATTTTCTTTTATTTTAAACTATAATAACATGTAAAATTACTTGTGTCACATAAATTATTGTCGAATGAGAAAAAGATTAACTTTTTTCAATAAATATAACTTATATTTTTATAAGAAATTCTATAATATATCTATATCCAAATTTCATTGAGTTGAACTAGTAGTTGAGATCTAGTCTCTTTTGTATTATTCATGTATTTTATCTTTATTTTTCCTTTTTTTTTTGTAATTGTCACTTTTATTTTGCACAAATGATGAATGTTTTTAAAACAAATAGAAGATATTTAATTTCTTAAATTTTTTAGTATTTAATTTGAATAACTTATTTAGTATGTATTTAATAAGTATGCTTTTCAGTGTATTCTAACATATTGTAGAAAATAGAATATGTAATATTTCATTCATAGAAGATATATATATATATATATATATATATATATATATATATATATATATATATATATATATATATATATATATATATACACATACATATATATATATATATACATACATATATATATAGATATTCAAGATCCTACTTAAAAATATATATAGATATATATATATGATTAGTGTTGTGATCAGTTGTTATAATTATTTGAATTTAAATATTGTATTTTTTCAAGGAGTTATGTGTAGCTTTTGAAAATAAATTGAGGTAAATAAAAAAACAAAATAAATATAAGGGAGGTCAAGTTATGGATTATTAGGGGTATTTAAGGTAATTCAATCTTTGTTAATTATTGAGTAACACTTCCGTTAGTCAATTGTTAAAAATTAGATTTAAATATAATATTTTTTTTAAACTATATGTGAGGTATGTGTAGATTTTTAAAATAAAGGGGAGGCAAATGAAAATCAAGCTAATTACAAGGAAAGTTGATGCAATTTTCTTCTTTTCTTAATATATGTTATTTAGTTTAAAGAACCTTATAAATGGAATAGGAAGAAACTTTGGCTTCCTAGCCTTAAGGCTTCGTAATCTCACCTTCTAGTTTCAATACAGGGGGTAATACATACCAAGTGTCCTCTCTTGTATGTTAAAAGAAAGAAAAAAAAAAAATCTAATTTTATCTTTGAAGAATTCATGTCATCCACCTTTTTTCTTGTGCATTTTCCTTAGGATGATAATTTGAGGCATACCTAATGAGGTCCGTCATTTTTACCCAATTGGACATGAGGATGAGCCATGAAAACTAGGTATGGAAAATGGAAATTTTAATAGACAATGGATCCTAGTCGGGGATTATATAACATATATGTATACATAAATATAAATTATAAGATATATACATATAATTACCTATATAGATATGCTATATATATATTTGAATTATAACTATAACTGCTTTGTAGATTTTTATTGTTGTCTTGAGAGTCATTTTCAATGTTATTTATATTATATTGTTTCTTTAAACAATTTTGTATATTAATATTTAATTTTTAAATGTTTTTCTTTAAATGTGATGTTATAATAACTCATTTGGAGGAAATGAGGCAGATATCAAGGCTATCCCTAATTCTTGTCCCCTTTTACTTGATATTATGAGCAAAATCTAACAAAAGAAATTTTGTTTTTAAGTATACTAGGTGTTTGCTAGTTTCATTTATGCTTTGTCACACTGTCTTACTCTTTCCTCTAAGAGTGTGTTGGGTTCGTAGGAACGGTGTGGAATAATGCTATAGAAAGCCACTAATGTTCTGTTTGGTTACTGTCGCTTGTAGAATGGAATAAGCAGCACAATATCATTTTTCATTAAAATCCAAATTAGCTCTTTCCCAAAATTGGGAAGAAAGCTTCTTTCCCACCAAAATGAGCCCCAATGCCCATAATACCCACGGTTCCACCAAGCATTGCAAAATGAGAGCTTTGTCGCCAGTGAAGAATGAGCTTGGAAAGCCATGTGAAGCCACCGTTGAAGAGGACCATCCACCATCATGAATCTGATGAAGCCATTGTCGATTGCAGATAGATTTGGGCAGACAATGCGTGGGTGTGAACAGATTTGTGCTTGGGATTGGGTTTTACTTGAGATCTAGATTTGAGCTTGTGGAGGAGATGAGATCTTATGTGTAAAATTAAAAACTACTGAGATCATAGTGTAAGTCTACTCCATCAATGTAATTGGCAAAGTATCCTAGGGTTGTCGTATCTAAGGGACTGTGTAATAGATTACCAAAATGCTATAACTAAAATATTACTTAAGTGTTCAAATTGTAGTAAGAATCGAATAAAGCAATTATATAACTAAAAATAAGAGTAACAAAGAAAACAAAAGTAATAGCAAAAGTGAGGAAAATTCAATAATTAAAGCCTAAGAGTTTTGATTTCATCTCAACCATATGTATTAGTTCTTCTAGTTTTATTGATGCATTCTAATTTTACCAAATATCAGCCAGGCACTCAGTAATCTATTAAAAAGCCCCTCTTGAGATCATGTTAATCTAATTCCAATTACCAACCATTCATATCTGTAGTTTTGTGAGAAATTGATAATTCTTCATTGATATGTATGTCAAATATATACAGATAGGTACAAACAGCAATCCCTGATATTAAGGGATTGATTAGGCAGATTAGCTGTCTATTTATAGCTATTATTATCCTAAGTCAACATAATATGTATCTCCTAAAATATCTCCTATTTGTCTCCTAAAATATCTAATATTTAGGGAAACTATTTACAATTATCGTTGGCTTGATTTCCTACACTCCCCTTCAAGCCGAACAATATATGTTTAGCATTCCAAATTTAGAAATTAGTTCATCAAAACTTGGCTTGTACAATGCCTTTGTGAGAATATCTGCCACCTGTTGCTTTGACGGTATATATCTTAAGTTGATGACACCATTTTCAATTTTTTCATTAATGAAGTGTCTATCAATTTCAACATGTTTCGTTCGGTCATGATGTATAGGATTTTTAGCAATTGCTATAGTAGATTGATTGTCACATAGAACTTCTATAGGATCTGTATTCTTGATTTTGAGATCAAACATCAACCTTTTAAGCCATATCCCCTCGCATATGCCATTTGCCAATGATCTAAACTCTGCGTCTGCACTACTACGAGCTACCACATGTTGCTTCTTGCTCCTCCATGTCACGGGATTGCCCCATAGATAACTACAATATCCAGATGTAGATTTCCTGTCTATAGGAGAACCTGCCCAGTTTGCATCAGTGTAGACTACAACTTGCCTATTTTGATTTTTTCTGAAAAATAGTCCCTTTCCAGGATGCTTTTTGAGATACCTTAGAATTATGTATACAGTATTCAGGTGTTGTTCCTGTGGTTTGTTTAGGAATCGGCTCACCATACTAACAACAAAACATATGTCAGGCTATGTATGAGTTAGGTAGAGTAATTTCCCAACTAACTTTGGTATCTCCCTTGGTCTACTGATTTTCCTTCTGGTTGATACACAAGCTTCATGTTAGGGTCCATAGGAGTTTCTATAGGCCTGCACCCTAGCATTCTCGTTTCATGAAGGAGGTCTAATACATATTTCCTTTGTGATACCATTATGCTTCGGCTTGATCTTGCTACTTCCATACCCAAGAAGTAACGTAATGGTCCCAAGTCTTTGATTTCAAATTCTATGGCTAGCAGTTTCTTGACTCTGGTTATTTCTTCTGCCCAGTTTCCTATGAGAACTATATCATCCACATAAACAATTAGCATGGCTATTTTTCCAGTTGATTGTTTAGTGAATAGAGTATGATTTGATTGTCCTTGGCAATACCCATCACCTTTTAAAACTCTAGTGAATCTATCAAACCAGGCCCGTGGGGATTGTTTCAGCCCATAAAGAGATTTCTTCAATTTTCACACCTTTCCATTGGTTAATTTATCCTCAAAATTAGGAGGTGCATCCATATATGCTTCTTCTAGCAGATTCCTATTTAGGAAGGCATTTTGCAGCAATAGAAAGGATAACATGAATTGTATTAAATTTTGCCACCGGAGGAAAGTTTTCTTGATAATCAATTCCATAGGATTGAGTGTACCCTTTTGCTACAAGGCGAGCCTTAAATCTTTCAACACTTCCATGTGCCTTATGTTTTATTGTAAACACCCATTTACAACCCATTGTCTTCTTTCATGGAGGTAAGTCAGTGATCTCTCATGTCTAGTTTTTCTCGAGTGCCCTAATTTCTACTAATGTAGCTTCTCACCATTCAGGGTGTTTCATGGCTTCTTGCACAGTTTTTGGAATTTGGATTTGATCTAAGGTAGAGGTGAATGCTCGGTATGTAGGTGAAAGTTTTGAGTAGGATAGGCAATTTTGTATAGGGTGACGTGTGCACTTCCTTACTCCCTTTCTAAGTGCAATAGGCCAATTTAAATCCTCATTTATTCTTGTAGTTTCAACCATGGATGGAGTGGAGTCAATTGAGAGCTCACCTTATGCTTGTTCAAGAGTACTCGAATCTGGTTCAAATTCTTGGTCTTGTTGAATTTTACTCCTCTGGAGTAAACTAGGACTTCATTGGGCTTATTTTGGGAATTTGTTGGCTAGTCTGGATTGATACTATTCTGGTTTGGGCTGGAAATGTTTGGATTTGGACAGTTGTGGTTAGATCGGGCTTGATCGGATTGTGCTGGCAAGTTTAGGATAGGACTGGTACAATTTGGACTAGGATAATTTTGGTCAGGTAAGAGGACTGTTGCTAGTTGGTCTGGTGCTAGTAGGTTTAGGGTTGGATTTAAGTCTTGAGTTACTGCCCAATTTTGTTATTTATTTATCCTATTCTCCCCCTGAAGCACAAAATTGGAATAGTAGGTTGGTTCTTAAAAAATGTAACATTCATAGAATGATACATTTTCCAGGTAAGAGGACAATAACATTTGTAACCCTTTTTATTTGGAGAATAGCCTAGGAAAATACATTTGTGGGCACGGGCTTCAAGTTTTCCTCAATGGTGAATATGAACAAATATTGTGCATCAAAAAATTTTAAGGGGAAGTTGGGTGACAAGGTGACTGTTAGGATAAGATTTTAGGAGAGGGCTCACTAGGCTTTGAAATTTGAGGACTTTAGAGGGCATGCGATTTATGAGGTAGGTGGCTGTGAGGAGAGCTTCCCCCCAAAAGTGCTTTAGGACATTGGAGATTAATAAGGACCTGGTTACTTCAAGGAGATGCCTATTTTTGCATTTGGCTACACCATTTTGTTGTGGTGTATCTATGCAGGAGCTTTGATGGACAATTCCATGAGGTGTAGGTAAGATCCTAGTGAGGTATTGAAGAAATCATGAGCATTGTCAGTTTTAAGAATTTGGATATTTGTTTGAAATTGAGTTTGAATCATTTTATGGAAGTTTTTGAAAATGCAGGTGGTGTCGGATTTTTCTTTCATGAGGAATGTCCAACTTAGCCGAGTATGATCATCAACTAACAATAAAAACCATTGGGCTCCATTTAAATTTATTATTTTAGCTGGTCCCCAAATGTCACTATGAAGTAGAGAAAATGGAGTAGAAGGTTTATAGGAATGAGGGGCATAGTGTGTTTGAGTGTGTTTGGATAATTGACAAGTATCACATGTAAGCAAATGGGGATTCGTTTTATTATTGAATAAAGATGGAAACAGATATTTAAGGTACATAAAATTTGGATGCCCTAAATGTTGATGCCAAAGTAGAATGGTATTGTCATTACTTGGCTGCATTGGGTTGCTTTTTTAAACTGAAAGACTGTGTTTCTAACTGGTCTGATGTTTCTCTGGGACAGATCTAAGTTTGAGGAGGTAAAGGCCAATGTTTGAGTCCAATTCAGCACAACCAATCGTCTTCCCTGATTCCAGGTCCTAAAAAATACAAAGATCACCCACAAATTTAGTTTCACATCTTTGACTTTGATTTAGTTTTCTAACTGAGAGAAGATTGCAGTTCAGATTTGGAACAAATAGGATAGAAGATGGAGTAAGATTTGGTAGGATATTAATAGATCCATAACCCATAGCCTTGTCACTTGAGCCATTTGCAAATTAGGGCATGAAGTGAAATGTGAAAATAGAGTTTTATCACTTGTCATGTGGTCAGATGCCTCGGAATTTACAATCCAAGATTGAGGGTTTTGAGTGGCGTGAAGGGCTAGGAGCTGATTATTATGGTGGTTGGCTATGCTGATGAGTTGTTGAAGGACTTCCAGCTGATCTTTCGTAAATGGAGAGAAAGCAAGTCCTTTCTCTCCTTCAGAGACTGCTGCTGCATAACCCCTCTTCTCTGAATTTGTTTTAGGTTTCCAATCAGCTAGTTTCCCATGCAATTTCCAGCATGTTTCCTTCAGGTGTCCAGGTTTTTGGTAATGCTCACACCAAGACCTATTTCTTCTAGATTTCCCTTCTCCTTGGGGTTGATTATTGTTACGGACTGCAAGGGTAACTGAATCTATCCCTTTGAGGTAACTAAAGTCGAGCCTTCTAGCGAGGTAGGAGATTTAGTAGGTCCTAACATGACCTTCTTTCTGCTTTCTTCCCTTCAGCCCTCTGCAAAGACTTCTCGAAGGCTGGGCAAAGTTTTTGTTCCGAGTATTCTCCCCCTTACTTCATCTAGGGATTTGTTAAGTCCCATTAGGAACTTAAAGATTCTTTTGGTTTCAATAATCTTCTTGTACTAGGCATGATCTTCTGGACATTTCCACTCATGGGTGTCAAATAAGTCAAGCTGCTGCCAATATTTAGAAAGGGAAATGTAATAGGTGGTTACGGATTTGTCTCCTTGTTGGAGTTCTTGTAAAAGACTCTCAATGTGGAACAGCTTAACAGTGTTGTCTCTAATGGAGTATGTTTCTTGAGCAGCTTCCCATATTTCTTGAGTTGTATTGTAAAGAAGAAAATTTTCTCCAATTTTGGTTGTCATGGAGTTGATAAACCAAGACATGACTAGGTTGTTTTCTGCCTTCCATGTTTTGTATTTGGGATCAGTAGCATTAGGTTAGGAAACAATTCCTAGGAGGTAGTCTTCCCGTCCTCTTCCACTCACAAACAGCATCACGGATTGGGACCACTATAGATAGTTGTTCCCATTAAGTTTGTGATTGGTTATAGGCGGTAGGCTATTTTTTGGATTGGTTATAGGAATTGACAGAGGTATTGGGTTGGAAGACGAGCCACTAATGGCTGAAGTTTGTTTGGAATTTTCCATGAAGGCCGACTGATAGAGATCCAACTAGCAAACTTAAAGATCCCCTGCAATGAATTGGAGGTCCTATGACTAGAGCTAAGATAATGAGGATGGAGCAAGCATTACAAGGCCTAATTATGGAAATCCAAGAGAAAGAATCCAGCATGGAGTAGAGGTTGCACCAACATGGGTCAATTTCCTACAACTTGAAGAAGATGATTTGAGCCCAAACAAAGGAGCAATTTGGAAGAGCCCAATTAGGATGTCCAAAATGCATTCAGGGGCTACACTTGTTCAGATTAGAAGCCCATTATAGTTGGACTAAGTTAGCTAGTAAATAAAGTCCATCTTTCTTATTTTTTCTATCTATTTTCGTAGGTATTTTTGGGCTTAATTTTCATATGACTTTTTTAATTCCCCAAGTCGTGTTTACAATGTCTTTTAGTTCCCCAAGTAGTGATAATTCTTGTGGGTTATTTGTTTCTAAGTGTCTTTTTTTTTTAAGGAAATAAATGCATTTATCAGCTCATTGGTAACTGCAAAATAGTATAAGTCTTATTAAGATAAAAGTCTTATTATTGTAAAAGTCTATTAGGGTTTCAAGGGGATGATTCAGCCCCAAGTATTATAAATAGGGCTATTGTAATTCAAAAATGACAAGACTTTTATGAATGATAATATGAGTTTTCTCATAGTGAGAGCTTCCCTTTGTTCTTGGGTAAAGAACTACACCTTATAGTGTTGGTTCTACTAGCAAGTCGCGGTTAGCGTCATGCTTCTTTGATAGCTTTAGTTCCAACGGCAGGTCGCATTCGGGGTCAAGCTCCTTTAATCATTAACCTGTTTCAAGACAGTCTGAGTGTTGGATTGAGTGTTGGTTTCTCCCAACCAAAAATCCATCATCGATAGAAGATCTCTCAGAAATGAGATAGAAAGTGCCCTGTAAATAAGACATTGGAGGGCAAGGAAATATTGAGAGGGTCTGGTCAGAGCAGCGGAATTATTCTTGCTCTAATACCATGTAGTTTTGTGAGAAGTTGATAATTCTTCATTGATACATATGTCAAATATATACAAATAGGTACCAACAACAATCCTTGATATTAAGGGATTGATTAGGCAGATTAGCTATCTATTTATAGCTATTATTATTCTAAGTCAACATAATATTTATCTCCTAAAATATCTCTTATTTAGGGAAACTATTTACATTTATCGTTGGCTTGATTTCCAACAATATCCATATGTGAATTGAAATAACTAGAATTGCATGAAGCTCTATGGATTTTTTTTAATAGCTACACAAGATCTAGGCACATTTCTATCCTAAGTTCCACTATGTAATTAATTCCCGTGATCTAAATTAGCTATTTCTTTCCTAGGTTATAAAAATCCATAAATTCTTTAATTAATTATCTAGATCAACAAGAGAATGAATAACATAGAATTAAAACAAAATTGAATAGAAACTAAAATTGTATTAAATTAACAAGTCAAACTAACACATAGGTCTTTGCTACATCATAAGCCCTAGATAAAAAAGTTATAAATCCATAATCAAACTAGTAAACATCATAGATTTAGAAGAGAACATGAAAGATAATAGAGTGAAGAAGAAAAACTCAGCAGAAGCTCCAAGATTGCCTCCTTCTCCAAGATCTCCCTTGCCTTTTCTAACTGCCAAAAAGTGCTAAAAGGTTCCTAAAACCTAATTCTAAGTATTTGTAGTTTAGATACAAAGCTTCAACCAAATAGGATTCCTAATCAAGCTAGAAAGTCCAAAAGCCCATAAAAAGTGCTAATAGGATTCCTAATCCCAGCATTTGGTGCCATAACACAACCCTCATGGTGCCACGACGCCATTCAAGCAATTTCAGGTCCATTCTGCTACATTGTGGCTCCATGGCCTTAGCATGGTCAGGCCATGGTGCTAGCTTGGTGAAATCATGCTCCCAAATGCTTTTTCCCATTTTGTGAGCAAGAAGGAATACAACACCAACTAACAGTTCCTTACACTCTTCAACAAAATGGAGTGAGTGAAAGGAAAAATAGAAATGTCATGGAGATGGCTAGATGTCTATTATTTGAGAAAGGCTTGCCAAATAGTTTCTGTGCTGAAGCAGTGAACACTTCAGTATATTTTTGCTGACTTTGTTACCCACCGAAATATTAAAAGGCAAAACACCTTATGAGGTTTCACATGAAACCAAGCCATAAGTTGAGCATCTCAGAATATTGGTATGCTATGCACACGTGGCTGAAGAGAAGAGGACTAAACTTGATGAAAAGGTTGAAGCTGGAAATTTTTTTGGGTATGGCAGCAATAGCAAAGGCTACAAAATTTATATCTTGAAGACTGGAAAAATTCTGGTTACTAGAAGTGTCAAGTTTGATGAATTTTCAAAGTGGAATTGGGACAAAAATGAATCAGAAAGAAGTGATGGGCGATACATGCCAAAGAAACAAGATGCAGCAAGAGTTGAGGTGGATGAAGAAACTTATGATGACATACCAATAAGAGGAACCTTACCTTTTGAAAAAATATATGTGATGCAATTTAGCTTCACTAGAACCAAAAGGCTATAAGGAGGCAGCAAGTGAAGATGATTGGTGTAACACCTTATTTTAACTCTTATATTTATGGAAAACACTTTTATTTGACTCAATTCAATAAGGTCATTATCAAATAAAGGTTTAAGTCTCAATTGGACAGCTTACTGTTTTAGACAGTTTGCTGCCCTGTTTTTGTAAAATATGAAAACGTGACATGTAAACGTCAGAAAATTATGAAACGCTCCAGATTACAAGTTTAATGTGTCTAGAACATGCGGTAAAAATTTCATACAAAATCTCGTTGGTTTGGTGGGTTAATTAAGCAAAGTTTGTACACTGCCCTGTGTACTGCGGGAATACTGTTTAGCTATTTTGGAAAATTATTTAGGCATGGAGTTGAGCTCCAATTGCCACGAAAATTTGTGTGCATGAATCTCAACTTGTCAAATACTTGCTGTAAAATTTTCAAGTTAAAACTTAGGGTTTAAGGCATCTTAATTGATTTATCCTTTTAGCTGCCAGAAAACCAGTTTTGGGTTAGGGTACATGCTTGAGTAAAATTCTATTAATTTACCTCTTCCCTCTATTCAGTCCATTTCTCATACATGAACATAATAATATATCCTCATACATCATTTGTTCAATTACAACAAATAATTACACATTAATCATAATATTATACAATTTAAATCACAATCACACTATATGTGAAGCTTGGCAGCCACCCTTGGTGTTTCTCCACCTGGAAATCATTGGTGTTTCCACAAAAATGGATATGAGACCTCAAGTCTCAGTAGCTAATGAGCCAATTAGTAAACATACAAGGTTGGAAATAATTAATAATCTCAATAAACAGCATATGAATGCAAAGGAGACACCATGGTGCACATAATGACACATACTCACTTAGAACCACTTACTTGGCAGCTCTAAGCATCACAACATGATATTCCTCTTGAATATCACTTAAACACAGCAAAGAGGATAGATAATAGCATATCACAAAGATTCACATCCATAAGCAATTACATGGCATGCAAGAAGAGGTTAAGGAGTCGTTAGCTACCTCAATTCCTTGCTTTGTTTCTCTTCTTTCTTTTCTCCTCCTCCTCCTTTCCTCTGCAGCTCATCTGTTTCTTTCTTTGCTGCAGCTCCATCTGCCGACTTACTCTCCTTTCTTCCCCCTTCATTTATTTGCTTTTTGCCTAATTAATTTTCTATAATTATTTTCTTGAATTAACTAATATCATAGGTAATTAAGGGTGTGGTCAAATATGACTGCTATGGCCAAGTGTGCTGCTGGGATTGGTTGTCTCATTGACTCACCAATTCCCTAACCGACTTACACAAGGCTCCAGCTCTCCTCCTTCGTGCGCAAGTCCCCTCCTCATTGTCTTTATTATTTGCCTCTCAAAATATTACCAAAATATCATACAAAATATCATGAATGCCACCATCATACTATGACATTTTGTCAACCTATGATTGTTGGGAGTGTCCCCTCTCTAATTACAAAGTTTCTAGAGGCTACATGCATGCAAGTGGCGTGGGACTTGGGGGAGGCCAGCTGCTACCTTCATTTGGTCCAATTGTGACCAATTTGGTCACATTCTAACCATTTCCCTAACTAGTAGTTTACTTAGATAACCATACCATTAAATTGCACTAATTTATAGCACATTTATAACTCTTTAATTCCTTCATTATTCAAAGTTCATTCCTCTTAGTTCACTTCATTTTTATGGTAATGAGAATTACAATTACATAAGCACATACAATAGAAAGCAACCAAGAGTTCACCATTCACTTTCAATCATATTTCATTAATTAAGATAGAAATTAAATTCCATAGTCCTTTAACATGTTATAAAATCACATTATACTTTATTTGTGGCTATCAGGAATGTAATAGAAGGATGTTACATTTTCTTGGGCTAATATTCAACCATATAAATACATAACATCCATTTCCTAGCTATATGTGTATGTACACATAATTATCACCCTTATACATATCCTTAACATTCTCACACTTCACAATTGCATTTAGCAAACATACAACTAATTTAATTATTCTAGTATAGAATTATGTTTTTCTCTTAGAAAATTCGGGATGTTACAATTGGGAAGCTGCAATGCAGGAGGAGATGAACATGATTGAGATCATAAAACCTGGACACTAGTTGACAAACCTCAAGATCAAAATGTTCTTGGTGTTAAGTGGGTTTACAGAACCAAACTTAATCCTAATTGTTATGTGAACAAACTTCAAAACAAAGTTACTATCGGACTATAATATGAGATACTATCAGACTTTTGGTGTCTTTAGCATCAAAATTTGGTTGGAAAATTTATCATTTAGATGTGAAATCTGCATTTTTTAAATGGCTTGCTTGAAGAAGAAATATTTGTTGAGCAACCTAAAGGTTTTCTACTTCCAGGAAAGGAAGACAAAGTGTACAAGCTGCACAAAGTTCTATATGGCTTAAAACAAGCTCCAAAAGCTTGGTACGGTAGAATTGACTCCTAGTTGCTGCAACAAGGTTTTAAAAGTGAAAGTGAACCAACTCTGTATGTGAAGAAGGTTGGGAGTGAAGTTGATCTGATTGTCTTTCTTTACGTTGATAATATGTTAGTTACAGGAGGATATTCAAGGTCTGTAGCGCAGTTCAAGCTGAATATGGAGAAAATTGTTGAAGTGTCTGATTTAGGTGAAATGAAGTATTTTCTTGGAATGGAAATTGATCAATGAGATGCCGGAATTTTCATTTCACAGAAAAAAAAAAAAAATGCTTGGGAACTACTAAAGAAGTTTCATAAGGAGGAAGGAAAACCTGTGCCTACTCCTCTTGTTGTGAATTGGAAATTATCAAAAAAATGATGAAGCTAGCAAAGTAGATGCTTCATTTTATAGAGGCATAATTGGAAGCCTACTATATTTGGCAGCTACCAGGTCAGATATAGTGTTCTCTTCAAGTTTGCTTTCAAGGTTCATGCATTCTCCAAGTCAAGTTCATATGGGTGTTTTGAACACTATATTTTGTCTTGATACATTTTCAAGGTTCATGCATTCTCCAAGTCAAGTTCATATGGATTATTATTTTAAAATTTCTGCATAATATATTCCATATATATATATATATATATATATATATATATATATATAAAAGGAAAAAGAAAAGCGTGGAGAAAATGAAAAAAAAAAACGAAAAGAAAATGAAAGAAACAAAAAAGAAAATGAAAAAAAGAAAAGAAAATCAGGGCACGGGAAACGGAAAGAAAGAAAAGAAGGAAGAAGGGCGAAGCAGTGTGAAGGAGAGGAAGCCAATGGAGAGACGGGCGAAGAGTAAGCTAGAAAACAGAAAGCGTGAGTGAAGTTGAGGGGGATTTTTCCAGAGAGAAGGAGAAGGATCGGAAGTTAAAGAGAGAGAACTAGAGAGAGAAAGGGAAACAGAGAGAAATTAAGAGCGAGAGGAAGAGAGAAGCCAAAGAGCGATCAAAGAAAATTAGAGAGCGGGAGTAGAGAAGAATTGAAGGAAAACAGGAGTGAGTGGAAGAAGAAAATGTTGCCGCTACCTATACACTACTTGCCTTGCTCTTCGTCTTGGCTCGACTGAGGTGTGCTTCGGTTCCCATCTCACTGTCTCTGTTTCATTCATTTGCACGATTGTTCCATGTGCTATGATCTTCATCCTTCATTATGTTTCATTAGTTATCTTAAATTTTAGTTATACACTCCTTGAGTTTACATATATTTTGCTCATGGAGTTGCTGGATTCATGTTTGAGGTGTTTGGAGAGGGGCAGCTAAGGACTATGTTCTGGAGGAGATGCATATAATTTTTTGTTTATTCGCTTCATTTTTTAGATGATTTGAATATCTGTGTAGTTAATGTGTAAATCATGATTCTGCAATTTGTGGCATGTTCTGGTATTGATAGTTGACCCGATTAATCATGTGCTATAAGACTTTTGAATAGATGTATAGGTTGTAGGTAGCATTGGTGAATGGTACTGGGTGCATTTGGTTTGTGCATGCTGGATTGATTCTTCGTGAAGGTCTTTGTTTGGTAATAATTGGAAATTTCCTTTTGTGGAGTAATGTTGGGTTACTGATAAGTGTAGAAAGGGTGTGAGAAGAAATAATAGGAGTGTGGAAAGAAAAGCTGGAGTTGATGGGTGCGAATAGTAATTTTAGGGGTGAGAACAGAGAATAGAAACTGAGAGTGTGAGAAGAGAAAAGAATTAATTCAGATTAGAAAATGGCGTCAATGGGGAAGGAATGGAGTGGGAGGTGTAAATAGAAATTTCTGGGGTGAAGGAAGAAAATGATGGTTGTAAACAGGAATTGTCCGTGTGAGTAAAGAAAAGATACGAAGTATAGGATAGGGGTGCAGGTAGGAATTGTTGGGGGTGTTGATAGAAACCTGAAGAGGGTGTGAATAGAAATTATGGGGCGTGGAAAAAAGAGTGTGAGAAGGGAAATGCACAGTAATTATCATATTTCCCTTATAATGTTAGATGTAACCCACTCCTAAATATTAAATTGTAATTAATATATATACACTTTAAGATACATTTGAATTTTAGAGATCCCAAGGCCCCTCACTTATTATGGAAGGATATGTAGTACGGTTTTTTTAGAAGACTAAGCTTACCATATCTAACTTAGATGAGGATAAGCACCATCTGGAGGAACGATTTATCTATCTTGAAGGATGGAAGGACCCTAGGTTCACTTAGAAAATTCATGCATACATGTATATCCTCATTCTCAAATTTTAAATTGTAATTAACATGCATACACTTCAGGGTGCATTTGAATTTTTAAGATCTCAAGGCCCGTCACGTATCATGGAAAGGTAGGTAGTTCGGCCTTTTTATAAGATTGAGCTTACCATATCTAACCTAAGTGAGGATAAGCACCATCTGGAGGGACGGTTTATCTGTCTTGAAAGATGGAAAGACCTTAGGTTCATTTAGAAAATTCATGCATGCATATTTTATTTTTCTGCCCTTATTTTAAATATTATAATATTTATATTAGCAAAGAATGAAGTACAATTTTGGGTCATATCTCATCTTGCACAATCAATTTGGGTAATTGTTTTTGACAAATGTTGTGAGGTGCCTAACACCTTCCTCACACATAACTGACTCCCGAACTCATCTCTGGTTTGCATTTCAGTGCTTTTTCCCAAAAAATAAAATAAAATAAATACATAAATTTTGAAATAAATAGGGTTTCCAATTGTACCCTGATTCTTAGACACTATATTTCATGCCAAAATGAGTTTTTTATCCAAAAGACATCTTTGTCTAACATATTCGACTCATTTAAATTTTCCTTGCCAAACTTTAGTTTTCATGCCAAAATGAGCTTTGTCCAAAGGGCATCATTGTCGAAGACATTTGACTAATTTAAATTTTCATGCCAAAATGAGTTTTGTCCAAAGGACATCTTTGTCGAAGACATTCGACTCATTTAAATTTTTCTTGCCAAACCTTAGTTTTCATGCCAAAATAAGTTTTTTTTTGGTCCAAAGGACATTATCGTCGATAACCTTCAGCTCATTTAAATTTTTTAGCCAAACCTAAATTTTTCTTGCCAAACCTATATTTTCATGCCAAAAGGAACCTTTGTCGAAAACATTCGACTCATTTGAATTTCTCTTGCCAAACCTAAATTCTCCTTGCCAAAGTTATTTTCACACACACAAAAAAAAAATGTGTCCCACTGATTTACCGTTTGTTGTTTTTTTACAAAAAAAAAAAAAAATAGAGAGACATTTCTTGCCAAAAATATTTTTTATGCCAAAAGCTCATTTGCTTTCCTGCTACAGAAATTTTTTTCCTGTAAAAAAAAAAAAAAAACATAAAGGGAATAAAAGAAGAAATTCAAAAATAAAAAATTTCTTTGCCTCAAAGTCTTTCTCTTTTCTCTTCTCACTATTTTTAATTGCATGTTAAGTCGAGATGGTTCCTTCAAAGAAGTCCAAGCTTAATCAATTGCACTCTGTCAAGCAACTTATCAAGCTCAGACTTAGAAATACATCGATAATGGGAAAGAAAGAAAGTCCAGAATGCAACTTGGAGGCCGAAGTTGATGAGTTGAAGTCGAAGATGAATGAAATGATGGAATTGTTGGGAGGAACTTCAAAATGCCTTGGTTCTGGACGTAATCTTGAAGGTGAGGTTGACGATTTGAAGTTAAAGGTCAATGATATAGTGAGGTTGTTAAAAGAGAATTTGAAATTGAAAAGGCTGGTGTAAAAAGTGGATGTGCCTACACAGATGACCTCTTTTGTAGAAAGACCTACTATTTTGACTTCTTCTGGTGAGGTAAATGCTGGAGTGTTTCCTCAAATGACACCATTAAATGCAAATTTAGCTTCTCAAGCAGTATCTAGCTCAATGTTGCCATGTGTTCAAAAAGCCCCTAGGGGAATGGTAATCAATGTGTTGCCTCATTCAAGCAAGATTCCTCCGAATCACCAAGCATCACCTCATCCTCCTCACCCTAATTCACTTAATTTCATCCCACCACCTAACCTCACCAAATCTTACTCATTTCACTCAACCATATCTAGCAAACCCTCATACCCATTTTGCTCCTAGACCTTTAGTTAGCCCTGATTACCAAAATAAACATGACAAGAATGCACCTTACCCAAATATTTCCATTCCAAAGTTAAAGTTGCTCAGGCAATTATGTGATGGGGGTGTTATGACCTGTAGACGTGTTCAGCCCCAACGACCACCTTTCCCTCACTGGTACAATCCAAACCTCAAATGTGAATATCATTTGGGAATTATTGGGCATTCCATTGAAACTTTCCCTGCTTTTAAGAAAACTGAGATTTACCTGTTATGACAAAAGAAAATTGTCATCAATGGAATAGGAAGAAGGGTGATCATCAATACCAACTCGGTGCCCAATCAAGCATGAAGTAAAGGGTGGAAGACCATTCAGAAGAGGAGGAATGCTTGCCTGTTATAAAGCATATTTGAAATTCAAGTGAGTAGGGATTAATCAGTTGGAATATGGAATCATTATAAAATTTGAATTATTTTGAGAAATGTTTGCTTTTGCTGTTAATTTTTGAATTACTTGCACTTGCTTAACTGTCATCAAAGAACTAATTTTCATGGGGATAGTTTATTTTCATTTTCCTTCATGCCAAACTTGCATCATTATTCCATTTTCTATTCAATGTTTATTGATCTCCATTTATGTTCTTGCAACTTAGGAGTTTTGATAACATGAATTTTTTGCCTCCCGTTAGTGATTTTAGATATCCAATGGTTGATTCTCATTTTGGCTTGAAAAGGGATGCATACTAATATGGAGAGGATATAGACCTTGGATCACTTTTGGTTGACTATCACAAACCTACTCATGGAGATCCTTGAATCAAGATAGAATAGATATTGCAACCCTACACAAGCATGAAATATTCAACTAGGACAACATTGAGCCATGGACAATTAAGTGTGGTTGAAGGAGAAAAGACTCATTGAGCAACTTCTCAAGAGCAAGCTCTTAGAACACTCGATCAAAGATTCGAACATGCTAATGTTCAACTACGAAAGTATCACTTTTCATAAACTAGAAAAGATGTGAGCTTTTCACGAATGATGAGGTCAAGAAGTGTCAAGATTCATTACCCTGCAAAAAAAAAAAAAAAAGAAAGAAGAAAAGAGGCCCGTTAGGCCAAAAACTTAAATAGTTTGGTTTAGGCAAAAATAAGGGCATTCAAGAAACCAAAAAAAAAAAAAAAGAAAAGGGAAAAAGAAACAAGGCGGGGTTGCAAATATGAAAGCTCAATATGGACATATTGATCTCAAGCTCACAGTCATAGTCTAAATCTCTAAGTGTTCAAATTTTGTTGCTCAATACAAGAAGAGGGAATGTTCTGAAATTCGTTTCACAACAAAAGAGGATGAAGTGATTGCTTTGTCAACCCAAGAAAGAGATGGGTTGTGAAACATATTCATGACACAAGCATAGATTGATGTAATATGACACAAGAAACCATGTGTTTATGTTTGAGACCAATGAATAGAAAGTTGGTCGAAGAATCATCCACCTTAACCAAGTTTGTCCACTTTGGTCTTTCTTCGTTACAAATAGCTTCAAAGTTGACCCAAGCCAATTGTCAAGCATAGATTGATGTAATATGACACAAGAAACCATGTGGAGAAGTTTGAGACCAACGAAGAGAGATTTGGTCCAAAAATCATCCACCTTAACCAAGTTCATCCATTTTGATCTTTCTTCATTTCCACTAACTTCAAAGTTGACCGAAGCCAATTGTCAAGCATAGATTGATGTAAAATGACACAACAAACCATGTGGAGAAGTTTGAGACCAAAGAAGAGAGATTTGGTCCAAGAATCAACCACCTTAACCAAGTTCGTCCATTTTGATCTTTCTTCATTTCCACTAGCTTCAAAGTTAATCGAAGGCAATTGTCAAGAATAGATTGGTGTAATATGAAACAAGAAACCATGTGGAGAAGTTTGAGACCAACGAAGAGAGATTTGGTCCAAGAATCATCCAAGTTGACCAAGTTCATCCATTTTGGTCTTTCATCGTTTCGACTAGTTTCAAAGTTTACCGAACCCAATAGTTAAGCATAGATTGTTGTAATATGACACAAGAAACCATGTGGAGAAGTTTGAGACCAATGAAGAGAGATTTTGTCCAAGAATCATCCACCTTAACCAAGTTTGTCCATTTCGGTCTTTCTTCGTTTCCACTAGCTTCAAAGTTGACCGAAGCTAATTGTCAAGCATAGATTGATGTAAAATGACACAAGAAACCAAGTGGAGAAGTTTGAGACCAACGAAGAGAGATTTGGTCCAAGAATCATCCACCTGAACGATGTTCGTCCATTTTGGTCTTTCTTCGTTTCCACTAGCTTCAAAGTTGACCGAACCCAATTGTCAAGCATAGATTGATATAATATGACCCAAGAAACCATGTGGAGAAGTTTGAGACCAACGGAGAGAGATTTGGTGTAAGAATCATCCACGTTAACAAAGTTCGTCTATTTTGGTCTTTCTTTGTTTCGACTAGCTTCAAAGTTGACCGAGGCCAATTGTCAAGCATAGATTGATGTGATATGACACAAGAAACCCTGTGGAGAAGTTTGAGACCAACGATGAGAGATTTGGTCCGAGAATCATCTAAGTTGACCAAGTTCGTCCATTTTGGTCTTTCTTCGTTTCGACAAGCTTCAAAGTTGACTGAAGCTAATTGTCAAACATCGATTGATGTAATATGACAAAAGAAACCATGTGGAGAGGTTTGACACCGAAAAAGTGAAATTTGGTGTAACAATCATCTAACTTTACCATGTTCGTCCATTCTGGTCTTTATTCGTTTCGACTATTTTCAAAGTTTACCGAAGCCAATTGTAAAGCATAGATTGATGTAATATGACACAAGAAACCATGTGGAGAAGTTTGAGACCAACGAAGAGAGATTCGGTCCAAAAATCATCCAAGTTGACCAAGTTCGTCCATTGTGGTCTTTCTACGTTTAGACTAGCTTCAAAGTTTACCGAAGCCAATTGTCCAGCATAGATTGATGTAATATGACACAAGAAACCATGTGGAGAAGTTTGAGACCAACGAAGAGAGATTTTGTCCAAGAATCATCCACCTTAACCAAGTTTGTCCACTTTGTTATTTCTTTGTTACAAATAGCTTCAAAGTTGACCGAACCCAATTGTCAAGCATAGATTGATATAATATGACTCAAGAAACCATGTGGAGAAGTTTGACACCAAACAAGTGAAATTTGGTCTAAGAATCATCCAACTTTACCAAGTTCGTCCATTTTGGTCTTTCTTCTTTTCCACTAGCTTCAAAGTTTACCGAACCCAATTGTCAAGCATAGATTGATGTAATATGACACAAGAAACCATTTGGAGAAGTTTGAGACCAACGAAGAGAGATTTTGTCAAAGAATCATCCAGCTTAACCAAGTTCGTCCACTTTGGTCTTTCTTCGTTACAAATAGCTTTAAAGTTGACCGAACCCAATTGTGAAGCATAGATTGATATAATATGACTCAAGAAACCATGTGGAGAAGTTTGACACTAATCAAGTGAATTTTGGTCTAAGACTCATCCAACTTTACCACGTTCGTCCATTTTGGTCTTTCTTCGTTTCCACTAGCTTCAAAGTTGACCGAAGCCAATTGTCAAGCATAGATTGATGTAAAATGACACAAGAAACCAAGTGGAGAAGTTTGAGACCAACGAAGAGAGATTTGGTCCAAGAATCATCCACCTGAACGATGTTCGTCCATTTTGGTCTTTCTTCGTTTCCACTAGCTTCAAAGTTGACCGAACCCAATTGTCAAGCATAGATTGATATAATATGACTCAAGAAACCATGTCGAGAAGTTTAAGACCAACGGAGAGAGATTTGGTGTAAGAATCATCCACCTTAACAATGTTCGTCTATTTTGGTCTTTCTTTGTTTCGACTAGCTTCAAAGTTGACCGAAGCCAATTGTCAAGCATAGATTGATGTCATATGACACAAGAAACCCTGCGGAGAAGTTTCAGACCAACGATGAGAGATTTGGTCCAAGAATCATCTAAGTTAACCATGTTCGTCCATTCTGGTCTTTCTTCGTTTCGACTAGCTTCAAAGTTGACTGAAGCTAATTGTCAAGCATCGATTGACGTAATATGACAAAAGAAACCATGTGGAGAGATTTGGTCAAAGAATCATCCAACTTTACCAAGTTCGTCCATTCTGGTCTTTCTTCATTTCGACTATTTTCAAAGTTTACCGAAGCCAATTTTAAAGATAGATTGATGTAATATGACACAAGAAACCATGTGGAGAAGTTTGAGAGCAACGAAGAGAGATTTGGTCCAAGAATCATCCAAGTTGACCAAGTTCATCCATTTTGGTCTTTCTACGTTTAGACTAGCTTCAAAGTTTACCGAAGCCAATTGTCAAGCATAGATTGATGTAATATGACACAAGAAACCATGTGTAGTAGTTTGAGACCAACGAAGAGAGATTTGGTCCAAGAATCATCCACCTTAACCAAGTTCGTTCATTTCGAACTTTCTTTGTTTTGAGTAGCTTCAAAGTTGACTGAACCCAATTGTTAAGCATAGATTGATATAATATGACTCAAGAAACGATGTGGAGAACTTTGACACCAAACAAGTGAAATTTGGTCCAAGAATCATCCAACTTTACCAAGTTCGTCCTTTTTGGCCTTTCTTCGTTTCCACTAGCTTCAAAGTTGACCGAAGCCAATTGTCAAGCATAGATTGATGTAATATGACACAAGAAACCATATGGAGAAGTTTGAGAGCAACGAAGAGAGATTCGGTCCAAGAATCATCCAAGTTGACCAAGTTCGTCCATTTTGGTCTTTCTACGTTTAGACTAGCTTCAAAGTTTTCCGAAGCCAATTGTCAAGCATAGATTGATGTAATATGACACAAGAAACAATGTGGAGAAGTTTGACACCAAAGAACAGATATTTTGTCCAAGAATCATCTAACTTTACCAAGTTCGTTCATTTCGATCTTTCTTCTTTTTGAGTAGCTTCAAAGTTGACCGAAGCCAATTATCAAGCATAGATTGATATAATATGACACAAGAAACCATGTGGAAAAGTTTGACACCAAACAAGTGAAATTTGGTCCAAGAATCATCAAACTTTACCAAGTTCATCCATTTTGGTCTTTCTTCATTTCCACTAGCTTCAAAGTTGACCGAAGCCAATTGTGAAGCATAGATTGATGTAATATGACACAAGAAACCATGTGGAGAAGTTTGAGACCAACAAAGAGAGATTTGGTCCAAGAATCATCCACCTTAACCAAGTTCGTCCGTTTTGGTCTTTCTTCGTTTCCACTAGCCTCAAAGTTAACCGAAGCGAATTTTCAAGCATAGATTGATGTAATATGGCACAAGAAACCATGTGGAGAAGTTTGAGACCAACGGAGAGAGATTTGGTCTAAGAATCATCCTCCTTAACCAAGTTCGTACATTTTGATCTTTCTTCGTTTCGACTAGCTTCAAAGTTGACCGAAGCCAATTGTTAAGCATAGTTTGATGTAATCTGACACAAGAAACCATGTGGAGAGGTTTGAGACCAACGAAGAGAGATTTGGTCCAAGAATCATCCAAGTTACCCAAGTTCATCCATTTTGTACTTTCTTCGATTCCAATAGCTTCAAAGTTGACCGAAGCTAATTGTCAAGCATAGATTGATGTAACATGACACAAGAAACCAGGTGTTTCTGTTTGAGACCAACGAAGAGAAAGTTGATCGAAGAATCGTCCACCTTAACCAAGTTCGTCCATTTTGGTCGTTCTTCGTTTCAACTAGCTTCAAACTTGACCGAAGCCAATTGTCAAGCATAGATTGATGTAATATGACACAAGAAACCATGTGGAAAAGTTTGAGACCAACGAAGAGAGATTTGGTCCAAGAATCATCCAAGTTCACAAAGTTCATCCATTTTGGTCTTTCTTCGTTTCGACTAGCTTCAAAGTTGACCGAAGCCAATTGTCAAGCATAGATTGATGTAATATGACATAAGAAACCATGTGGAGAAGTTTGGGACCAACGAAGAGAGATTTGGTCCAAGAATCATCCACCTTAACCAAGTTCGTCCATTTTGGTCTCTCTTCTTTCCAACTAGCTTCAAACTTGACCCAAGCCAATTGTCAAGCATAGATTGATGTAAAATGACACAAGAAACCATGTGAAGAAGTTTGAGACCAACGAAGAGACATTTGGTCCAAGAATCATCCACCTTAACCAAGTTCATCCATTTTGGTCTTTCTTTGTTTCCACTAGCTTCAAAGTTAACCGACCCCAATTGTCAAGCATAGATTGATGTAATATGACACAAGAAACCATGTGGAAAAGTTTGAGACCAACGAAGAGAGATTTGGTCCAAGAATCATCCAAGTTGACAAAGTTCATCCATTTTGGTCTTTCTTCGTTTCGACTAGCTTCAAAGTTGACCGAAGCCAATTGTCAAGCATAGATTGATATAATATGACACAAGAAACCATGTGGAGAAGTTTGACACCAACGAAAAGACATTTGGTCCAAGAATCATCCACCTTAAACCAAGTTCGTCCATTTTGGTCTTTCTTCATTTTGACTAGCTTCAAAGTTGATCGAAGGCGATTGTCAAGCGTAGATTGATGTAATATGACAGAAGAAACCATGTGGAGAAGTTTGAGACCAACGAAAAGAGATTTGGTCCAAGAATCATCCACCTTAACCTAGTTCGTCCATTTTGGTCTTTCTTCGTTTCCACTAGCTTCAAAGTTGACCGAAGCCCATTGTCAAGCATAGATTGATGTAATATGATACAAGAAACCATGTAGAGAAGTTTGAGACCAACGAAGAGAGATTTGGTCTAAGAATCATCCACCTTAACAAAGTTCATCCATTTTGGTCCTTCTTCGTTTCGACTAGCTTCAAAGTTGACCGAACCCAATTGTCAAGCATAGATTGATGTAATATGACACAAGAAACCATGTGGAGAAGTTTGAGACCAACGAAAAGAGATTTGGTCCAAGAATCATCCACCTTAACCAAGTTCATCCTTTTTGGTCTTTCTTCATTTCGACTAGCTTCAAAGTTGATCGAAGGCAATTGTCAAGCATAGATTGATGTAATATGACAGAAGAAACCATGTGGAGAAGTTTGAGACCAACAAAAAGAGATTTGGTCCAAGAATCATCCACCTTAACCTAGTTCGTCCATTTTGGTCTTTCTTCGTTTCCACTAGCTTCAAAGTTGACCGAAGCCCATTGTCAAGCATAGATTGATGTAATATGATACAAGAAACCATGTAGAGAAGTTTGAGACCAACGAAGAGACATTTGGTCTAAGAATCATCCACCTTAACAAAGTTCATCCATTTTGGTCCTTCTTCGTTTCGACTAGCTTCAAAGTTGACCGAACCCAATTGTCAAGCATAGATTGATATAATATGACTCAAGAAACCATGTGGAGAAGTTTGAGACCAACGAAAAGAGATTTGGTCCAAGAATCATCCACCTTAACCAAGTTCATCCTTTTTGGTCTTTCTTCATTTTGACTAGCTTCAAAGTTGATCGAAATCAATTGTCAAGCATAGATTGAAATAATCTGACACAAGAAACCATGTGGAGAAGTTTGAGACCAACGAAGAGAGATTTGGTCCAAGAATTATCCAAGTTGACTAAGTTCATCCATTATGGTCTTTCTTCGTTTCAACTAGCCTCAAAGTTGACCGAAGCCATTGTCAAGCATAGATTGATGTAATATGACAGAAGAAACCATGCAGATAAGTTTGAGACCAACGAAGAGACATTTGGTCCAAGAATCATCCACCTTAACCAAGTTCGTCCATTTTGGTCTTTCTTCATTTTGACTAGCTTCAAAGTTGATCAAAGGCGATTGTCCAGCGTAGATTGATGTAATATGACACAAGAAACCATGTGGAGAAGTTTGAGACCAACGAAGAGAGATTTGGTCCAAGAATCATCCACCTTAACATAGTTCATCCATTTTGGTCTTTCTTCGTTTCAACTAGCTTCAAAGTTGACCGAAGCCAATTGTCAAGCTAAGATTGATGTAATATGACACAAGAAACCATGTGGAGAAGTTTGAGACCAACGAAGGGAGATTTGGTCCAAGAGTCATCCAAGTTGACCAAGTTCATCCATTTTGGTCTTTCTTTATTTCGACTAGTTTCAAAGTTTACCGAAAGCAATTGTCAAGCTTAGATTGATGTAATATGATACAAGAAACCATGTGGAGAAGTTTGAGACCAACGAAGAGACATTTGGTCCAAGAATCATCCACCTTAACCAAGTTCGTCCATTTTGGTCTTTCTTCATTTTGACTAGCTTCAAAGTTGATCGAAGTGAATTGTCAAGCATAGATTGATGTAATATGACACAAGAAACCATGTGGAGAAGTTTGAGACCAACGAAGAGAGATTTGGTCCAAGAATCATCCTAGTTGACTAAGTTCATCCATTTTGGTCTTTCTTCGTTTTGACTTGCTTCAAATTTGACCGAAGCCAATTGTCAAGCATAGATTGATGTAATATGACACAAGAAATCATCTGTAGAAGTTTGAGACCAACGAAGAGAGATTTGGTCCAAGAATCATCCACCTTAACCAAGTTCGTCCATTTTGGTCTTTCTTCGTTTCAACTAGCTTCAAAGTTGTTCAAAGTCAATTGTTAAGCATAGATTGAAATAATATGACACAAGAAACCATGTGAAGAAGTTTGAGACCAACGAAGAGAGATTTGGTCCAAGAATCATCCAAGTTGACCAAGTTGGTCCATTTTGGTCTTTCTTCGTTTTGACTAGGCTCAAAGTTGACCGAAGCCAATTGTCAAGCATAGATTGATGTAATATGACACAAGAAACCATGTGGAGAAGTTTGAGACCAACGAAGAGAGATTTTGTCCAAGAATCATCCACCTCAACCAAGTTAATCCATTTTGGTCTTTCTTCTTTTCAACTAGTTTCAAATTTGACCGAAGCCAATTGTAGAGCGTAGATTGATGTACTATGACACAAGAAACCATGTGGAGAAGTTTGAGACCAACAAAGAGAGATTTGGTCCAAGAATCATCCACTTTAACCAAGTTCGTCCATTTTGGTCTTTCTTCGTTTCGACTAGCTTCAAAGTTGACCGAAGGAAATTGTCAAGCATAGATTGATGTAATATAACACAAGAAACCATGTGGAAAGTTTGAGACCAACGAAGAGAGATTTGGTCCAAGAATCATCCAAGTTAACCAAGTTCATCCATTTTGGTCTTTCTTCCTTTCGACTAGTTTCAAAGTTGACCGAACCAATTATCAAGCATAGATTGATGTAATATGACACAAGAAACCATGTGGAGAAGTTTGAGACCAACGAAGAGAAATTTGGTCCAAAAATCATCCAAGTTAACAAAGTTCATCCATTTTGGTCTTTCTTCGTTTCGACTAGCTTCAAAGTTGACCGAAGGCAATTGTCAAGCTTAGATTGATGTAATATGACACAAGAAACCATGTGGAGAAGTTTGAGACCAACGAAGAGAGATTTGGTCCAAGAATCATCCACCTTAACCAAGTTCGTCCATTTTGGTCTTTCTTCATTTTGACTAGCTTCAAAGTTGATCGAAGGCATTGTCAAGCATAGATTGATGTAATATGACAGAAGAAACCATGTGGAGAAGTTTGAGACCAACGAAGAGAGATTTGGTCCAAGAATCATCCACCTTAACAAAGTTCGTCCATTTTGGTTTTTCTTTGTTTCGACTAACTTCAAAGTTGACCGAACCCAATTGTCAAGCATAGATTGATGTAATATGACACAAGAAACCATGTGGAGAAGTTTGACACCAACAAGTGAATTTGGTCCAAGAATCATCCAACTTTACCAAGTTTGTCCATTTTGGTCTTTCTTCGTTTCGACTAGCTTCAAAGTGGATCGAAGCCAATTGTCCAGCATAGATTGATGTAATATGATACAAGAAACCATGTGGAGAAGTTTGAGACCAACGAAGAGAGATTTGGTCCAAGAATCATCCAAGTTAACCAAGTTCGTTCATTTTGGTCTTTCTTCGTTTCGACTAGCTTCAAAGTTGACCGAAGCCAATTGTCAAGCATAGATTGATGTAATATGACACAAGAAACCATGTGGAGAGGTTTGAGACCAACAAAGAGAGATTTGGTCCAAGAATCATCCACCTTAACCAAGTTCGTCCATTTTGGTCTTTCTTCTTTTCAATTAGCTTCAAAGTTGACCGAAGCCAATTGTTGAGCAAAGATTGATGTAATATGACACAAGAAACCATGTGGAGAAGTTTAAGACCAACGAAGAGAGATTTGGTCCAAGAATCATCCACCTTAACCAAGTTCGTCCATTTTGGTCTTTTTTCGTTTCGACTAGCTTCAAAGTTGACCGAAGCCAATTGTCAAGCATAGATTGATGTAATATGACAAAAGAAACCACGTGGAGAAGTTTGAGACCAACGAAGAGAGATTTGGTCCAAGAATCATCCACCTTAACCAAGTTCGTCCATTTTGGTCTTTCTTCGTTTCAACTAGCTTCAAAGTTGACCGAAGCCAATTGTCAAGCTAGATTGATGTAATATGACACAAGAAACCATGTGGAGAAGTTTGAGACCAACGAAGAGAGATTTGGTCCAAGAATCATCCACCTTAACCAAGTTCGTCCATTTTGGTCTTTCTTCGTTTCAGGTAGCTTCAAAGTTTACCGAAGCCAATTGTCAAGCATAGATTGATGTAATATGACACAAGAAACCATGTGGAGAAGTTTGAGACCAACGAAGAGAGATTTGGTCCAAGAATCATCCACCTTAACCAAGTTCGTCCATTTTGGTCTTTCTTCGTTTCAGCTAGCTTCAAAGTTGACCGAAGCCAATTGTCAAGCATAAATTGATGTAATATGACACAAGAAACCATGTGGAGAAGTTTGAGACCAACGAAGAGAGATTTGGTTCAAGAATCATCCACCTTAAACAAGTTCGTCCATTTTGGTCTTTCTTCGTTTCCACTAGCTTCAAAGGTGACCGAAGCCAATTGTCAAGCATAGATTGATGTAATATGACACAAGAAACCATGTGGAAAAGTTTAAGACCAACGAAGAGAGATTTGGTCCAAGAATCATCCACCTTAACCAAGTTCGTCCATTTTTGTCTCTCTTCGTTCCAACTAGCTTCAAAGTTGACAGAAGCCAATTCTGAAGCATAGATTGATGTGATATGACACAAGAAACCATGTGGAGAAGTTTGGGACCAACGAAGAGAGATTTAGTCCAAGAATCATCCACCTTAACCAAGTTCGTCCATTTTGGTCTCTCTTCGTTCCAACTAGCTTCAAAGTTGACCGAAGCCAATTGTCAAGCATAGATTGATGTAATATGACACAAGAAACCATGTGGAGAAGTTTGGGACCAACGAAGAGAGATTTGGTCCAAGAATCATCCACCTTCACCAAGTTCGTCCATTTTGGTCTCTCTTCTTAACAACTAGCTTCAAACTCGACCGAAGCCAATTGTCAAGCTAGATTGATGTAATATGACACAAGAAACCATGTGGAGAAGTTTGAGACCAACGAAGAGAGATTTGGTCCAAGAATCATCCACTTAACCAAGTTCGTCCATTTTGGTCCTTCTTCGTTTCAACTAGCTTCAAAGTTGACCGAAGCCAATTGTCAAGCATAGATTGATGTAATATGACACAAGAAACCATGTGGAGATGTTTGAGACCAACGAAGAGAGATTTGGTCCAAGAATCATCCACCTTAACCAAGTTCGTCCATTTTGGTCGTTCTTCATTTCAACTAACTTCAAACTGACCGAAGCCAATTGTCAAGCATAGATTGATGTAATATGACACAAGAAACCATGTGGAGAAGTTTGAGACCAACGAAGAGAGATTTGGTCCAAGAATCATCCACCTTAACCAAGTTCGTCCATTTTGGTCCTTCTTCGTTTCAACTAGCTTCAAATTTGACCGAAGCCAATTGTCAAGCATAGATTGATGTAATATGACACAAGAAACCATGTGGAGAAGTTTGGGACCAACGAAGAGAGATTTGGTCCAAGAATCATCCACCTAACCAAGTTCGTCCATTTTGGTCTTCTTCATTTCAACTAACTTCAAACTTGACCGAAGCCAATTGTCAAGCATAGATTGATGTAATATGACACAAGAAACCATGTGGAGAAGTTTGAGACCAACGAAGAGAGATTTGGTCCAAGAATCATCCACCTTAACCAAGTTCGTCCATTTTGGTCCTTCTTCGTTTCAACTAGCTTCAAAGTTGACCGAAGCCAATTGTCAAGCATAGATTGATGTAATATGACACAAGAAACCATGTGGAGAAGTTTGGGACCAACGAAGAGAGATTTGGTCCAAGAATCATCCACCTTAACCAAGTTCGTCCATTTTGGTCTCTCTTCGTTCCAACTAGCTTCAAAGTTGACCGAAGCCAATTGTCAAGCATAGATTGATGTAATATGACACAAGAAACCATGTGGAGAAGTTTGAGACCAACGAAGAGAGATTTGGTCCAAGAATCATCCACTTTAACCAAGTTCGTCCATTTTGGTCCTTCTTCGTTTCAACTAGCTTCAAAGTTGACCGAAGCCAATTGTCAAGCATAGATTGATGTAATATGACACAAGAAACCATGTGGAGAAGTTTGAGACCAACGAAGAGAGATTTGGTCCAAGAATCATCCACCTTAACCAAGTTCGTCCATTTTGGTCTCTCTTCGTTCCAACTAGCTTCAAAGTTGACCGAAGCCAATTGTCAAGCATAGATTGATGTAATATGACACAAGAAACCATGTGGAGAAGTTTGGACCAACAAAGAGAGATTTGGTCCAAGAATCATCCACCTTAACGAAGTTCGTCCATTTTGGTCTCTCTTCGTTCCGACTAGCTTCAAAGTTGACCGAAGCCAATTGTCAAGCATAGATTGATGTAATATGACACAAGAAACCATGTGGAGAAGTTTGGGACCAACGAAGAGAGATTTGGTCCAAGAATCATCCACCTTAACCAAGTTCGTCCATTTTGGTCTCTCTTCGTTTCAACTAGCTTCAAAGTTGACCGAAGCCAATTGTCAAGCATAGATTGATGTAATATGACACAAGAAACCATGTGGAGAAGTTTGAGACCAACGAAGAGAGATTTGGTCCAAGAATCATCCACCTTAACCAAGTTCGTCCATTTTGGTCTCTCTTCTTAACAACTAGCTTCAAAGTTGACCGAAGCCAATTGTCAAGCATAGATTGATGTAATATGACACAAGAAACCATGTGGAGAAGTTTGAGACCAACGAAGAGAGATTTGGTCCAAGAATCATCCACTTTAACCAAGTTCGTCCATTTTGGTCCTTCTTCGTTTCAACTAGCTTCAAAGTTGACCGAAGCGAATTGTCAAGCATAGATTGATGTAATATGACACAAGAAACCATGTGGAGAAGTTTCAGACCAACGAAGAGAGATTTGGTCCAAGAATCATCCACCTTAACCAAGTTCGTCCATTTTGGTCGTTCTTCATTTCAACTAACTTCAAACTGACCGAAGCCAATTGTCAAGCATAGATTGATGTAATATGACACAAGAAACCATGTGGAGAAGTTTGAGACCAACGAAGAGAGATTTGGTCCAAGAATCATCCACCTTAACCAAGTTCGTCCATTTTGGTCCTTCTTCGTTTCAACTAGCTTCAAAGTTGACCGAAGCCAATTGTCAAGCATAGATTGATGTAATATGACACAAGAAACCATGTGGAGAAGTTTGGGACCAACGAAGAGAGATTTGGTCCAAGAATCATCCACCTAACCAAGTTCGTCCATTTTGGTCTTTCTTCATTTCAACTAACTTCAAAGTTGACCGAAGCCAATTGTCAAGCATAGATTGATGTAATATGACACAAGAAACCATGTGGAGAAGTTTGAGACCAACGAAGAGAGATTTGGTCCAAGAATCATCCACCATAACCAAGTTCGTCCATTTTGGTCCTTCTTCGTTTCAACTAGCTTCAAAGTTGACCGAAGCCAATTGTCAAGCATAGATTGATGTAATATGACACAAGAAACCATGTGGAGAAGTTTGGACCAACGAAGAGAGATTTGGTCCAAGAATCATCCACCTTAACCAAGTTCGTCTATTTTGGTCTCTCTTCGTTCCAACTAGCTTCAAAGTTGACCGAAGCCAATTGTCAAGCATAGATTGATGTAATATGACACAAGAAACCATGTGGAGAAGTTTGAGACCAACGAAGAGAGATTTGGTCCAAGAATCATCCACTTTAACCAAGATCGTCCATTTTGGTCCTTCTTCGTTTCAACTAGCTTCAAAGTTGACCGAAGCCAATTGTCAAGCATAGATTGATGTAATATGACACAAGAAACCATGTGGAGAAGTTTGAGACCAACGAAGAGAGATTTGGTCCAAGAATCATCCACCTTAACCAAGTTCGTCCATTTTGGTCTCTCTTCGTTCCAACTAGCTTCAAAGTTGACCGAAGCCAATTGTCAAGCATAGATTGATGTCATATGACACAAGAAACCATGTGGAGAAGTTTGGGACCAACAAAGAGAGATTTGGTCCAAGAATCATCCACCTTAACCAAGTTCGTCCATTTTGGTCTCTCTTCGTTCCGACTAGCTTCAAACTTGACCGAAGCCAATTTTCAAGCATAGATTGATGTAATATGACACAAGAAACCATGTGGAGAAGTTTGAGACCAACGAAGAGAGATTTGGTCCAAGAATCATCCACCTTAACCAAGTTCGTCCATTTTGGTCTCTCTTCGTTTCCAACTAGCTTCAAAGTTGACCGAAGCCAATTGTCAAGCATAGATTGATGTAATATGACACAAGAAACCATGTGGAGAAGTTTGGGACCAACGAAGAGAGATTTGGTCCAAGAATCATCCACCTTAACCAAGTTCGTTCATTTTGGTCTCTCTTCGTTCCGACTAGCTTCAAACTTGACCGAAGCCAATTTTCAAGCATAGATTGATGTAATATGACACAAGAAACCATGTGGAGAAGTTTGGGACCAACGAAGAGAGATTTGGTCCAAGAATCATCCACCTTAACCAAGTTCGTCCATTTTGGTCTCTCTTCGTTCCAACTAGCTTCAAAGTTGACCGAAGCCAATTGTTAAGCATAGATTGATGTAATATGACACAAGAAACCATGTGGAGAAGTTTGGGACCAACGAAGAGAGATTTGGTCCAAGAATCATCCACCTTAACCAAGTTCGTCCATTTTGGTCTCTCTTCGTTCCAACTAGCTTCAAAGTTGACCGAAGCCAATTGTTAAGCATAGATTGATGTAATATGACACAAGAAACCATGTGGAGAAGTTTGGGACCAACGAAGAGAGATTTGGTCCAAGAATCATCCACCTTAACCAAGTTCGTCAATTTTGGTCTCTCTTCTTAACAACTAGCTTCAAACTCGACCGAAGCGAATTGTCAAGATAGATTGATGTAATATGACACAAGAAACCATGTGGAGAAGTTTGAGACCAACGAAGAGAGATTTGGTCCAAGAATCATCCACTTTAACCAAGTTCGTCCTTTTTGGTCCTTCTTCGTTTCAACTAGCTTCAAAGTTGACCGAAGCCAATTGTCAAGCATAGATTGATGTAATATGACACAAGAAACCATGTGGAGAAGTTTGAGACCAACGAAGAGAGATTTGGTCCAAGAATCATCCACCTTAACCAAGTTCGTCCATTTTGGTCGTTCTTCATTTCAACTAACTTCAAACTTGACCGAAGCCAATTGTCAAGCATAGATTGATGTAATATGACACAAGAAACCATGTGGAGAAGTTTGAGACCAACGAAGAGAGATTTGGTCCAAGAATCATCCACCTTAACCAAGATCGTCCATTTTGGTCCTTCTTCGTTTCAACTAGCTTCAAAGTTGACCGAAGCCAATTGTCAAGCATAGATTGATGTAATATGACACAAGAAACCATGTGGAGAAGTTTGGGACCAACGAAGAGAGATTTGGTCCAAGAATCATCCACCTAACCAAGTTCGTCCATTTTGGTCTCTCTTCGTTCCAACTAGCTTCAAAGTTGACCGAAGCCAATTGTCAAGCATAGATTGATGTAATATGACACAAGAAACCATGTGGAGAAGTTTGGGACCAACGAAGAGAGATTTGGTCCAAGAATCATCCACCTAACCAAGTTCGTCCATTTTGGTCTCTCTTCGTTCCAACTAGCTTCAAAGTTGACCGAAGCCAATTGTCAAGCATAGATTGATGTAATATGACACAAGAAACCATGTGGAGAAGTTTGGGACCAACGAAGAGAGATTTAGTCCAAGAATCATCCACCTTAACCAAGTTCGTCCATTTTGGTCGTTCTTCGTTTCAACTAGCTTCAAAGTTGACCGAAGCCAATTGTCAAGCATAGATTGATGTAATATGACACAAGAAACCATGTGGAGAAGTTTGGGACCAACGAAGAGAGATTTGGTCCAAGAATCATCCACCTAACCAAGTTCGTCCATTTTGGTCTCTCTTCGTTCCAACTAGCTTCAAAGTTGACCGAAGCCAATTGTCAAGCATAGATTGATGTAATATGACACAAGAAACCATGTGGAGAAGTTTGGGACCAACGAAGAGAGATTTGGTCCAAGAATCATCCACCTTAACCAAGTTCGTCCATTTTGGTCTTTCTTCGTTTCAACTAGCTTCAAAGTTGACCGAAGCCAATTGTCAAGCATAGATTGATGTAATATGACACAAGAAACCATGTGGAGAAGTTTGGACCAACGAAGAGAGATTTGGTCCAAGAATCATCCACCTAACCAAGTTCGTCCATTTTGGTCTCTCTTCGTTTCAACTAGCTTCAAAGTTGACCGAAGCCAATTGTCAAGCATAGATTGATGTAATATGACACAAGAAACCATGTGGAGAAGTTTGAGACCAACGAAGAGAGATTTGGTCCAAGAATCATCCACCTTAACAAAGTTCGTCCATTTTGGTCTTCTTCATTTCAACTAACTTCAAAGTTGACCGAAGCCAATTGTCAAGCATAGATTGATGTAATATGACACAAGAAACCATGTGGAGAAGTTTGAGACCAACGAAGAGAGATTTGGTCCAAGAATCATCCACCTTAACCAAGTTCGTCCATTTTGGTCCTTCTTCGTTTCAACTAGCTTCAAAGTTGACCGAAGCCAATTGTCAAGCATAGATTGATGTAATATGACACAAGAAACCATGTGGAGAAGTTTGAGACCAACGAAGAGAGATTTGGTCCAAGAATCATCCACTTTAACCAAGTTCGTCCATTTTGGTCCTTCTTCGTTTCAACTAGCTTCAAACTTGACCGAAGCCAATTGTCAAGCATAGATTGATGTAATATGACACAAGAAACCATGTGGAGAAGTTTGAGACCAACGAAGAGAGATTTGGTCCAAGAATCATCCACCTTAACCAAGTTCGTCCATTTTGGTCGTTCTTCGTTTCAACTAACTTCAAACTTGACCGAAGCCAATTGTCAAGCATAGATTGATGTAATATGACACAAGAAACCATGTGGAGAAGTTTGAGACCAACGAAGAGAGATTTGGTCCAAGAATCATTCACCTTAACCAAGTTCGTCCATTTTGGTCTTCTTCGTTTCAACTAGCTTCAAAGTTGACCGAAGCCAATTGTCAAGCATAGATTGATGTAATATGACACAAGAAACCATGTGGAGAAGTTTGAGACCAACGAAGAGAGATTTGGTCCAAGAATCATCCACCTTAACCAAGTTCGTCCATTTTGGTCTCTCTTCGTTCCAACTAGCTTCAAACTTGACCGAAGCCAATTGTCAAGCATAGATTGATGTAATATGACATAAGAAACCATGTGGAGAAGTTTGAGACCAACGAAGAGAGATTTGGTCCAAGAATCATCCACCTTAACCAAGTTCGTCCATTTTGGTCTTCTTCGTTTCAACTAGCTTCAAAGTTGACCGAAGCCAATTGTCAAGCATAGATTGATGTAATATGACACAAGAAACCATGTGGAGAAGTTTGAGACCAACGAAGAGAGATTTGGTCCAAGAATCATCCACCTTAACCAAGTTCGTCCATTTTGGTCTCTCTTCGTTTCAACTAGCTTCAAACTTGACCGAAGCCAATTGTCAAGCATAGATTGATGTAATATGACACAAGAAACCATGTGGAGAAGTTTGGGACCAACGAAGAGAGATTTGGTCCAAGAATCATCCACCTTAACCAAGTTCGTCCATTTTGGTCTTCTTCGTTTCAACTAGCTTCAAAGTTGACCGAAGCCAATTGTCAAGCATAGATTGATGTAATATGACACAAGAAACCATGTGGAGAAGTTTGGGACCAACGAAGAGAGATTTGGTCCAAGAATCATCCACCTTAACCAAGTTCGTCCATTTTGGTCTCTCTTCTTTCCAACTAGCTTCAAACTTGCCGAAGCCAATTGTCAAGACTAGATTGATGTAATATGACACAAGAAACCATGTGGAGAAGTTTGAGACCAACGAAGAGAGATTTGGTCCAAGAATCATCCACCTTAACCAAGTTCGTCCATTTTGGTCTCTCTTCGTTCAACTAGCTTCAAAGTTGACCGAAGCCAATTGTCAAGCATAGATTGATGTAATATGACACAAGAAACCATGTGGAGAAGTTTGGGACCAACGAAGAGAGATTTGGTCCAAGAATCATCCACCTTAACCAAGTTCGTCCATTTTGGTCTCTCTTCTTTCCAACTAGCTTCAAAGTTGACCGAAGCCAATTGTCAAGCATAGATTGATGTAATATGACACAAGAAACCATGTGGAGAAGTTTGAGACCAACGAAGAGAGATTTGGTCCAAGAATCATCCACCTTAACCAAGTTCGTCCATTTTGGTCCTTCTTCTTTCAACTAGCTTCAAAGTTGACCGAAGCCAATTGTCAAGCATAGATTGATGTAATATGACACAAGAAACCATGTGGAGAAGTTTGAGACCAACGAAGAGAGATTTGGTCCAAGAATCATCCACCTTAACCAAGTTCGTCCATTTTGGTCGTTCTTCGTTTCAACTAGCTTCAAACTTGACCGAAGCCAATTGTCAAGCATAGATTGATGTAATATGACACAAGAAACCATGTGGAGAAGTTTGAGACCAACGAAGAGAGATTTGGTCCAAGAATCATCCACCTTAACCAAGTTCGTCCATTTTGGTCCTTCTTCGTTTCAACTAGCTTCAAAGTTGACCGAAGCCAATTGTCAAGCATAGATTGATGTAATATGACACAAGAAACCATGTGGAGAAGTTTGAGACCAACGAAGAGAGATTTGGTCCAAGAATCATCCACTTTAACCAAGTTCGTCCATTTTGGTCCTTCTTCGTTTCAACTAGCTTCAAAGTTGACCGAAGCCAATTGTCAAGCATAGATTGATGTAATATGACACAAGAAACCATGTGGAGAAGTTTGAGACCAACGAAGAGAGATTTGGTCCAAGAATCATCCACCTTAACCAAGTTCGTCCATTTTGGTCGTTCTTCGTTTCAACTAGCTTCAAAGTTGACCGAAGCCAATTGTCAAGCATAGATTGATGTAATATGACACAAGAAACCATGTGGAGAAGTTTGAGACCAACGAAGAGAGATTTGGTCCAAGAATCATCCACCTTAACCAAGTTCGTCCATTTTGGTCTTTCTTCGTTTCAACTAGCTTCAAAGTTGACCGAAGCCAATTGTCAAGCATAGATTGATGTAATATGACACAAGAAACCATGTGGAGAAGTTTGAGACCAACGAAGAGAGATTTGGTCCAAGAATCATCCACCTTAACCAAGTTCGTCCATTTTGGTCTTTCTTCGTTCCAACTAGCTTCAAAGTTGACCGAAGCCAATTGTCAAGCATAGATTGATGTAATATGACAAAAGAAACCATGTGGAGAAGTTTGAGACCAACGAAGAGAGATTTGGTCCAAGAATCATCCACCTTAACCAAGTTCGTCCATTTTGGTCTTCTTCGTTTCAACTAGCTTCAAAGTTGACCGAAGCCAATTGTCAAGCATAGATTGATGTAATATGACACAAGAAACCATGTGGAGAAGTTTGAGACCAACGAAGAGAGATTTGGTCCAAGAATCATCCACCTTAACCAAGTTCGTCCATTTTGGTCATTCTTCGTTTCAACTAGCTTCAAAGTTGACCGAAGAAAATTGTCAAGCATAGATTGATGTAATATGACACAAGAAACCATGTGGAGAAGTTTGAGACCAACGAAGAGAGATTTGGTCCAAGAATCATCCACCTTAACCAAGTTCGTCCATTTTGGTCTCTCTTCGTTTCCAACTAGCTTCAAAGTTGACCGAAGCCAATTGTCAAGCATAGATTGATGTAATATGACAAAGAAACCATGTGGAGAAGTTTGAGACCAACGAAGAGAGATTTGGTCCAAGAATCATCCACCCAAGAATCATCCACCTTAACCAAGTTCGTCCATTTTGGTCTTCTTCGTTTCGACTAGCTTCAAAGTTGACCGAAGCCAATTGTCAAGCATAGATTGATGTAATATGACACAAGAAACCATGTGGAGAAGTTTGAGACCAACGAAGAGAGATTTGGTCCAAGAATCATCCACCTTAACCAAGTTCGTCCATTTTGGTCTTTCTTCGTTTCAACTAGCTTCAAAGTTGACCGAAGCCAATTGTCAAGCATAGATTGATGTAATATGACACAAGAAACCATGTGGAGAAGTTTGAGACCAACGAAGAGAGATTTGGTCCAAGAATCATCCACCTTAACCAAGTTCGTCCATTTTGGTCTTTCTTCGTTTCGACTAGCTTCAAAGTTGACCGAAGCCAATTGTCAAGCATAGATTGATGTAATATGACACAAGAAACCATGTGGAGAAGTTTGAGACCAACGAAGAGAGATTTGGTCCAAGAATCATCCACCTTAACCAAGTTCGTCCATTTTGGTCTTTCTTCGTTTCGACTAGCTTCAAAGTTGACCGAAGCCAATTGTCAAGCATAGATTGATGTAATATGACACAAGAAACCATGTGGAGAAGTTTGAGACCAACGAAGAGAGATTTGGTCCAAGAATCATCCACCTTAACCAAGTTCGTCCATTTTGGTCTTTCTTCGTTTCACTAGCTTCAAAGTTGACCGAAGCCAATTGTCAAGCATAGATTGATGTAATATGACACAAGAAACCATGTGGAGAAGTTTGAGACCAACGAAGAGAGATTTGGTCCAAGAATCATCCACCTTAACCAAGTTCGTCCATTTTGGTCTTTCTTCGTTTCGACTAGCTTCAAAGTTGACCGAAGCCAATTGTCAAGCATAGATTGATGTAATATGACACAAGAAACCATGTGGAGAAGTTTGAGACCAACGAAGAGAGATTTGGTCCAAGAATCATCCACCTTAACCAAGTTCGTCCATTTTGGTCTTTCTTCGTTTCGACTAGCTTCAAAGTTGACCGAAGCCAATTGTCAAGCATAGATTGATGTAATATGACACAAGAAACCATGTGGAGAAGTTTGAGACCAACGAAGAGAGATTTGGTCCAAGAATCATCCACCTTAACCAAGTTCGTCCATTTTGGTCTTTCTTCGTTTCGACTAGCTTCAAAGTTGACCGAAGCCAATTGTCAAGCATAGATTGATGTAATATGACACAAGAAACCATGTGGAGAAGTTTGAGACCAACGAAGAGAGATTTGGTCCAAGAATCATCCACCTTAACCAAGTTCGTCCATTTTGGTCTTTCTTCGTTTCAACTAGCTTCAAAGTTGACCGAAGCCAATTGTCAAGCATAGATTGATGTAATATGACACAAGAAACCATGTGGAGAAGTTTGAGACCAACGAAGAGAGATTTGGTCCAAGAATCATCCACCTTAACCAAGTTCGTCCATTTTGGTCTTTCTTCGTTTCGACTAGCTTCAAAGTTGACCGAAGCCAATTGTCAAGCATAGATTGATGTAATATGACACAAGAAACCATGTGGAGAAGTTTGAGACCAACGAAGAGAGATTTGGTCCAAGAATCATCCACCTTAACCAAGTTCGTCCATTTTGGTCTTTCTTCGTTTCGACTAGCTTCAAAGTTGACCGAAGCCAATTGTCAAGCATAGATTGATGTAATATGACACAAGAAACCATGTGGAGAAGTTTGAGACCAACGAAGAGAGATTTGGTCCAAGAATCATCCACCTTAACCAAGTTCGTCCATTTTGGTCTTTCTTCGTTTCAACTAGCTTCAAAGTTGACCGAAGCCAATTGTCAAGCATAGATTGATGTAATATGACACAAGAAACCATGTGGAGAAGTTTGAGACCAACGAAGAGAGATTTGGTCCAAGAATCATCCACCTTAACCAAGTTCGTCCATTTTGGTCTTTCTTCGTTTCAACTAGCTTCAAAGTTGACCGAAGCCAATTGTCAAGCATAGATTGATGTAATATGACACAAGAAACCATGTGGAGAAGTTTGAGACCAACGAAGAGAGATTTGGTCCAAGAATCATCCACCTTAACCAAGTTCGTCCATTTTGGTCTTTCTTCGTTTCAACTAGCTTCAAAGTTGACCGAAGCCAATTGTCAAGCATAGATTGATGTAATATGACACAAGAAACCATGTGGAGAAGTTTGAGACCAACGAAGAGAGATTTGGTCCAAGAATCATCCACCTTAACCAAGTTCGTCCATTTTGGTCTTTCTTCGTTTCGACTAGCTTCAAAGTTGACCGAAGCCAATTGTCAAGCATAGATTGATGTAATATGACACAAGAAACCATGTGGAGAAGTTTGAGACCAACGAAGAGAGATTTGGTCCAAGAATCATCCACCTTAACCAAGTTCGTCCATTTTGGTCTTTCTTCGTTTCGACTAGCTTCAAAGTTGACCGAAGCCAATTGTCAAGCATAGATTGATGTAATATGACACAAGAAACCATGTGGAGAAGTTTGAGACCAACGAAGAGAGATTTGGTCCAAGAATCATCCACCTTAACCAAGTTCGTCCATTTTGGTCTTTCTTCGTTTCGACTAGCTTCAAAGTTGACCGAAGCCAATTGTCAAGCATAGATTGATGTAATATGACACAAGAAACCATGTGGAGAAGTTTGAGACCAACGAAGAGAGATTTGGTCCAAGAATCATCCACCTTAACCAAGTTCGTCCATTTTGGTCTTTCTTCGTTTCGACTAGCTTCAAAGTTGACCGAAGCCAATTGTCAAGCATAGATTGATGTAATATGACACAAGAAACCATGTGGAGAAGTTTGAGACCAACGAAGAGAGATTTGGTCCAAGAATCATCCACCTTAACCAAGTTCGTCCATTTTGGTCTTTCTTCGTTTCGACTAGCTTCAAAGTTGACCGAAGCCAATTGTCAAGCATAGATTGATGTAATATGACACAAGAAACCATGTGGAGAAGTTTGAGACCAACGAAGAGAGATTTGGTCCAAGAATCATCCACCTTAACCAAGTTCGTCCATTTTGGTCTTTCTTCGTTTCGACTAGCTTCAAAGTTGACCGAAGCCAATTGTCAAGCATAGATTGATGTAATATGACACAAGAAACCATGTGGAGAAGTTTGAGACCAACGAAGAGAGATTTGGTCCAAGAATCATCCACCTTAACCAAGTTCGTCCATTTTGGTCTTTCTTCGTTTCGACTAGCTTCAAAGTTGACCGAAGCCAATTGTCAAGCATAGATTGATGTAATATGACACAAGAAACCATGTGGAGAAGTTTGAGACCAACGAAGAGAGATTTGGTCCAAGAATCATCCACCTTAACCAAGTTCGTCCATTTTGGTCTTTCTTCGTTTCGACTAGCTTCAAAGTTGACCGAAGCCAATTGTCAAGCATAGATTGATGTAATATGACACAAGAAACCATGTGGAGAAGTTTGAGACCAACGAAGAGAGATTTGGTCCAAGAATCATCCACCTTAACCAAGTTCGTCCATTTTGGTCTTTCTTCGTTTCGACTAGCTTCAAAGTTGACCGAAGCCAATTGTCAAGCATAGATTGATGTAATATGACACAAGAAACCATGTGGAGAAGTTTGAGACCAACGAAGAGAGATTTGGTCCAAGAATCATCCACCTTAACCAAGTTCGTCCATTTTGGTCTTTCTTCGTTTCGACTAGCTTCAAAGTTGACCGAAGCCAATTGTCAAGCATAGATTGATGTAATATGACACAAGAAACCATGTGGAGAAGTTTGAGACCAACGAAGAGAGATTTGGTCCAAGAATCATCCACCTTAACCAAGTTCGTCCATTTTGGTCTTTCTTCGTTTCGACTAGCTTCAAAGTTGACCGAAGCCAATTGTCAAGCATAGATTGATGTAATATGACACAAGAAACCATGTGGAGAAGTTTGAGACCAACGAAGAGAGATTTGGTCCAAGAATCATCCACCTTAACCAAGTTCGTCCATTTTGGTCTTTCTTCGTTTCAACTAGCTTCAAAGTTGACCGAAGCCAATTGTCAAGCATAGATTGATGTAATATGACACAAGAAACCATGTGGAGAAGTTTGAGACCAACGAAGAGAGATTTGGTCCAAGAATCATCCACCTTAACCAAGTTCGTCCATTTTGGTCTTTCTTCGTTTCAACTAGCTTCAAAGTTGACCGAAGCCAATTGTCAAGCATAGATTGATGTAATATGACACAAGAAACCATGTGGAGAAGTTTGAGACCAACGAAGAGAGATTTGGTCCAAGAATCATCCACCTTAACCAAGTTCGTCCATTTTGGTCTTTCTTCGTTTCGACTAGCTTCAAAGTTGACCGAAGCCAATTGTCAAGCATAGATTGATGTAATATGACACAAGAAACCATGTGGAGAAGTTTGAGACCAACGAAGAGAGATTTGGTCCAAGAATCATCCACCTTAACCAAGTTCGTCCATTTTGGTCTTCTTCGTTTCGACTAGCTTCAAAGTTGACCGAAGCCAATTGTCAAGCATAGATTGATGTAATATGACACAAGAAACCATGTGGAGAAGTTTGAGACCAACGAAGAGAGATTTGGTCCAAGAATCATCCACCTTAACCAAGTTCGTCCATTTTGGTCTTTCTTCGTTTCAACTAGCTTCAAAGTTGACCGAAGCCAATTGTCAAGCATAGATTGATGTAATATGACACAAGAAACCATGTGGAGAAGTTTGAGACCAACGAAGAGAGATTTGGTCCAAGAATCATCCACCTTAACCAAGTTCGTCCATTTTGGTCTTTCTTCGTTTCGACTAGCTTCAAAGTTGACCGAAGCCAATTGTCAAGCATAGATTGATGTAATATGACACAAGAAACCATGTGGAGAAGTTTGAGACCAACGAAGAGAGATTTGGTCCAAGAATCATCCACCTTAACCAAGTTCGTCCATTTTGGTCTTTCTTCGTTTCAACTAGCTTCAAAGTTGACCGAAGCCAATTGTCAAGCATAGATTGATGTAATATGACACAAGAAACCATGTGGAGAAGTTTGAGACCAACGAAGAGAGATTTGGTCCAAGAATCATCCACCTTAACCAAGTTCGTCCATTTTGGTCTTTCTTCGTTTCGACTAGCTTCAAAGTTGACCGAAGCCAATTGTCAAGCATAGATTGATGTAATATGACACAAGAAACCATGTGGAGAAGTTTGAGACCAACGAAGAGAGATTTGGTCCAAGAATCATCCACCTTAACCAAGTTCGTCCATTTTGGTCTTTCTTCGTTTCGACTAGCTTCAAAGTTGACCGAAGCCAATTGTCAAGCATAGATTGATGTAATATGACACAAGAAACCATGTGGAGAAGTTTGAGACCAACGAAGAGAGATTTGGTCCAAGAATCATCCACCTTAACCAAGTTCGTCCATTTTGGTCTTTCTTCGTTTCAACTAGCTTCAAAGTTGACCGAAGCCAATTGTCAAGCATAGATTGATGTAATATGACACAAGAAACCATGTGGAGAAGTTTGAGACCAACGAAGAGAGATTTGGTCCAAGAATCATCCACCTTAACCAAGTTCGTCCATTTTGGTCTTTCTTCGTTTCGACTAGCTTCAAAGTTGACCGAAGCCAATTGTCAAGCATAGATTGATGTAATATGACACAAGAAACCATGTGGAGAAGTTTGAGACCAACGAAGAGAGATTTGGTCCAAGAATCATCCACCTTAACCAAGTTCGTCCATTTTGGTCTTTCTTCGTTTCGACTAGCTTCAAAGTTGACCGAAGCCAATTGTCAAGCATAGATTGATGTAATATGACACAAGAAACCATGTGGAGAAGTTTGAGACCAACGAAGAGAGATTTGGTCCAAGAATCATCCACCTTAACCAAGTTCGTCCATTTTGGTCTTTCTTCGTTTCGACTAGCTTCAAAGTTGACCGAAGCCAATTGTCAAGCATAGATTGATGTAATATGACACAAGAAACCATGTGGAGAAGTTTGAGACCAACGAAGAGAGATTTGGTCCAAGAATCATCCACCTTAACCAAGTTCGTCCATTTTGGTCTTTCTTCGTTTCGACTAGCTTCAAAGTTGACCGAAGCCAATTGTCAAGCATAGATTGATGTAATATGACACAAGAAACCATGTGGAGAAGTTTGAGACCAACGAAGAGAGATTTGGTCCAAGAATCATCCACCTTAACCAAGTTCGTCCATTTTGGTCTTTCTTCGTTTCGACTAGCTTCAAAGTTGACCGAAGCCAATTGTCAAGCATAGATTGATGTAATATGACACAAGAAACCATGTGGAGAAGTTTGAGACCAACGAAGAGAGATTTGGTCCAAGAATCATCCACCTTAACCAAGTTCGTCCATTTTGGTCTTTCTTCGTTTCGACTAGCTTCAAAGTTGACCGAAGCCAATTGTCAAGCATAGATTGATGTAATATGACACAAGAAACCATGTGGAGAAGTTTGAGACCAACGAAGAGAGATTTGGTCCAAGAATCATCCACCTTAACCAAGTTCGTCCATTTTGGTCTTTCTTCGTTTCAACTAGCTTCAAAGTTGACCGAAGCCAATTGTCAAGCATAGATTGATGTAATATGACACAAGAAACCATGTGGAGAAGTTTGAGACCAACGAAGAGAGATTTGGTCCAAGAATCATCCACCTTAACCAAGTTCGTCCATTTTGGTCTTTCTTCGTTTCGACTAGCTTCAAAGTTGACCGAAGCCAATTGTCAAGCATAGATTGATGTAATATGACACAAGAAACCATGTGGAGAAGTTTGAGACCAACGAAGAGAGATTTGGTCCAAGAATCATCCACCTTAACCAAGTTCGTCCATTTTGGTCTTTCTTCGTTTCGACTAGCTTCAAAGTTGACCGAAGCCAATTGTCAAGCATAGATTGATGTAATATGACACAAGAAACCATGTGGAGAAGTTTGAGACCAACGAAGAGAGATTTGGTCCAAGAATCATCCACCTTAACCAAGTTCGTCCATTTTGGTCTTTCTTCGTTTCGACTAGCTTCAAAGTTGACCGAAGCCAATTGTCAAGCATAGATTGATGTAATATGACACAAGAAACCATGTGGAGAAGTTTGAGACCAACGAAGAGAGATTTGGTCCAAGAATCATCCACCTTAACCAAGTTCGTCCATTTTGGTCTTTCTTCGTTTCGACTAGCTTCAAAGTTGACCGAAGCCAATTGTCAAGCATAGATTGATGTAATATGACACAAGAAACCATGTGGAGAAGTTTGAGACCAACGAAGAGAGATTTGGTCCAAGAATCATCCACCTTAACCAAGTTCGTCCATTTTGGTCTTTCTTCGTTTCAACTAGCTTCAAAGTTGACCGAAGCCAATTGTCAAGCATAGATTGATGTAATATGACACAAGAAACCATGTGGAGAAGTTTGAGACCAACGAAGAGAGATTTGGTCCAAGAATCATCCACCTTAACCAAGTTCGTCCATTTTGGTCTTTCTTCGTTTCGACTAGCTTCAAAGTTGACCGAAGCCAATTGTCAAGCATAGATTGATGTAATATGACACAAGAAACCATGTGGAGAAGTTTGAGACCAACGAAGAGAGATTTGGTCCAAGAATCATCCACCTTAACCAAGTTCGTCCATTTTGGTCTTTCTTCGTTTCAACTAGCTTCAAAGTTGACCGAAGCCAATTGTCAAGCATAGATTGATGTAATATGACACAAGAAACCATGTGGAGAAGTTTGAGACCAACGAAGAGAGATTTGGTCCAAGAATCATCCACCTTAACCAAGTTCGTCCATTTTGGTCTTTCTTCGTTTCGACTAGCTTCAAAGTTGACCGAAGCCAATTGTCAAGCATAGATTGATGTAATATGACACAAGAAACCATGTGGAGAAGTTTGAGACCAACGAAGAGAGATTTGGTCCAAGAATCATCCACCTTAACCAAGTTCGTCCATTTTGGTCTTTCTTCGTTTCGACTAGCTTCAAAGTTGACCGAAGCCAATTGTCAAGCATAGATTGATGTAATATGACACAAGAAACCATGTGGAGAAGTTTGAGACCAACGAAGAGAGATTTGGTCCAAGAATCATCCACCTTAACCAAGTTCGTCCATTTTGGTCTTTCTTCGTTTCGACTAGCTTCAAAGTTGACCGAAGCCAATTGTCAAGCATAGATTGATGTAATATGACACAAGAAACCATGTGGAGAAGTTTGAGACCAACGAAGAGAGATTTGGTCCAAGAATCATCCACCTTAACCAAGTTCGTCCATTTTGGTCTTTCTTCGTTTCGACTAGCTTCAAAGTTGACCGAAGCCAATTGTCAAGCATAGATTGATGTAATATGACACAAGAAACCATGTGGAGAAGTTTGAGACCAACGAAGAGAGATTTGGTCCAAGAATCATCCACCTTAACCAAGTTCGTCCATTTTGGTCTTTCTTCGTTTCGACTAGCTTCAAAGTTGACCGAAGCCAATTGTCAAGCATAGATTGATGTAATATGACACAAGAAACCATGTGGAGAAGTTTGAGACCAACGAAGAGAGATTTGGTCCAAGAATCATCCACCTTAACCAAGTTCGTCCATTTTGGTCTTTCTTCGTTTCAACTAGCTTCAAAGTTGACCGAAGCCAATTGTCAAGCATAGATTGATGTAATATGACACAAGAAACCATGTGGAGAAGTTTGAGACCAACGAAGAGAGATTTGGTCCAAGAATCATCCACCTTAACCAAGTTCGTCCATTTTGGTCTTTCTTCGTTTCGACTAGCTTCAAAGTTGACCGAAGCCAATTGTCAAGCATAGATTGATGTAATATGACACAAGAAACCATGTGGAGAAGTTTGAGACCAACGAAGAGAGATTTGGTCCAAGAATCATCCACCTTAACCAAGTTCGTCCATTTTGGTCTTTCTTCGTTTCGACTAGCTTCAAAGTTGACCGAAGCCAATTGTCAAGCATAGATTGATGTAATATGACACAAGAAACCATGTGGAGAAGTTTGAGACCAACGAAGAGAGATTTGGTCCAAGAATCATCCACCTTAACCAAGTTCGTCCATTTTGGTCTTTCTTCGTTTCGACTAGCTTCAAAGTTGACCGAAGCCAATTGTCAAGCATAGATTGATGTAATATGACACAAGAAACCATGTGGAGAAGTTTGAGACCAACGAAGAGAGATTTGGTCCAAGAATCATCCACCTTAACCAAGTTCGTCCATTTTGGTCTTTCTTCGTTTCGACTAGCTTCAAAGTTGACCGAAGCCAATTGTCAAGCATAGATTGATGTAATATGACACAAGAAACCATGTGGAGAAGTTTGAGACCAACGAAGAGAGATTTGGTCCAAGAATCATCCACCTTAACCAAGTTCGTCCATTTTGGTCTTTCTTCGTTTCAACTAGCTTCAAAGTTGACCGAAGCCAATTGTCAAGCATAGATTGATGTAATATGACACAAGAAACCATGTGGAGAAGTTTGAGACCAACGAAGAGAGATTTGGTCCAAGAATCATCCACCTTAACCAAGTTCGTCCATTTTGGTCTTTCTTCGTTTCGACTAGCTTCAAAGTTGACCGAAGCCAATTGTCAAGCATAGATTGATGTAATATGACACAAGAAACCATGTGGAGAAGTTTGAGACCAACGAAGAGAGATTTGGTCCAAGAATCATCCACCTTAACCAAGTTCGTCCATTTTGGTCTTTCTTCGTTTCGACTAGCTTCAAAGTTGACCGAAGCCAATTGTCAAGCATAGATTGATGTAATATGACACAAGAAACCATGTGGAGAAGTTTGAGACCAACGAAGAGAGATTTGGTCCAAGAATCATCCACCTTAACCAAGTTCGTCCATTTTGGTCTTTCTTCGTTTCGACTAGCTTCAAAGTTGACCGAAGCCAATTGTCAAGCATAGATTGATGTAATATGACACAAGAAACCATGTGGAGAAGTTTGAGACCAACGAAGAGAGATTTGGTCCAAGAATCATCCACCTTAACCAAGTTCGTCCATTTTGGTCTTTCTTCGTTTCGACTAGCTTCAAAGTTGACCGAAGCCAATTGTCAAGCATAGATTGATGTAATATGACACAAGAAACCATGTGGAGAAGTTTGAGACCAACGAAGAGAGATTTGGTCCAAGAATCATCCACCTTAACCAAGTTCGTCCATTTTGGTCTTTCTTCGTTTCGACTAGCTTCAAAGTTGACCGAAGCCAATTGTCAAGCATAGATTGATGTAATATGACACAAGAAACCATGTGGAGAAGTTTGAGACCAACGAAGAGAGATTTGGTCCAAGAATCATCCACCTTAACCAAGTTCGTCCATTTTGGTCTTTCTTCGTTTCGACTAGCTTCAAAGTTGACCGAAGCCAATTGTCAAGCATAGATTGATGTAATATGACACAAGAAACCATGTGGAGAAGTTTGAGACCAACGAAGAGAGATTTGGTCCAAGAATCATCCACCTTAACCAAGTTCGTCCATTTTGGTCTTTCTTCGTTTCAACTAGCTTCAAAGTTGACCGAAGCCAATTGTCAAGCATAGATTGATGTAATATGACACAAGAAACCATGTGGAGAAGTTTGAGACCAACGAAGAGAGATTTGGTCCAAGAATCATCCACCTTAACCAAGTTCGTCCATTTTGGTCTTTCTTCGTTTCGACTAGCTTCAAAGTTGACCGAAGCCAATTGTCAAGCATAGATTGATGTAATATGACACAAGAAACCATGTGGAGAAGTTTGAGACCAACGAAGAGAGATTTGGTCCAAGAATCATCCACCTTAACCAAGTTCGTCCATTTTGGTCTTTCTTCGTTTCGACTAGCTTCAAAGTTGACCGAAGCCAATTGTCAAGCATAGATTGATGTAATATGACACAAGAAACCATGTGGAGAAGTTTGAGACCAACGAAGAGAGATTTGGTCCAAGAATCATCCACCTTAACCAAGTTCGTCCATTTTGGTCTTTCTTCGTTTCGACTAGCTTCAAAGTTGACCGAAGCCAATTGTCAAGCATAGATTGATGTAATATGACACAAGAAACCATGTGGAGAAGTTTGAGACCAACGAAGAGAGATTTGGTCCAAGAATCATCCACCTTAACCAAGTTCGTCCATTTTGGTCTTTCTTCGTTTCGACTAGCTTCAAAGTTGACCGAAGCCAATTGTCAAGCATAGATTGATGTAATATGACACAAGAAACCATGTGGAGAAGTTTGAGACCAACGAAGAGAGATTTGGTCCAAGAATCATCCACCTTAACCAAGTTCGTCCATTTTGGTCTTTCTTCGTTTCGACTAGCTTCAAAGTTGACCGAAGCCAATTGTCAAGCATAGATTGATGTAATATGACACAAGAAACCATGTGGAGAAGTTTGAGACCAACGAAGAGAGATTTGGTCCAAGAATCATCCACCTTAACCAAGTTCGTCCATTTTGGTCTTTCTTCGTTTCGACTAGCTTCAAAGTTGACCGAAGCCAATTGTCAAGCATAGATTGATGTAATATGACACAAGAAACCATGTGGAGAAGTTTGAGACCAACGAAGAGAGATTTGGTCCAAGAATCATCCACCTTAACCAAGTTCGTCCATTTTGGTCTTTCTTCGTTTCGACTAGCTTCAAAGTTGACCGAAGCCAATTGTCAAGCATAGATTGATGTAATATGACACAAGAAACCATGTGGAGAAGTTTGAGACCAACGAAGAGAGATTTGGTCCAAGAATCATCCACCTTAACCAAGTTCGTCCATTTTGGTCTTTCTTCGTTTCGACTAGCTTCAAAGTTGACCGAAGCCAATTGTCAAGCATAGATTGATGTAATATGACACAAGAAACCATGTGGAGAAGTTTGAGACCAACGAAGAGAGATTTGGTCCAAGAATCATCCACCTTAACCAAGTTCGTCCATTTTGGTCTTTCTTCGTTTCGACTAGCTTCAAAGTTGACCGAAGCCAATTGTCAAGCATAGATTGATGTAATATGACACAAGAAACCATGTGGAGAAGTTTGAGACCAACGAAGAGAGATTTGGTCCAAGAATCATCCACCTTAACCAAGTTCGTCCATTTTGGTCTTTCTTCGTTTCGACTAGCTTCAAAGTTGACCGAAGCCAATTGTCAAGCATAGATTGATGTAATATGACACAAGAAACCATGTGGAGAAGTTTGAGACCAACGAAGAGAGATTTGGTCCAAGAATCATCCACCTTAACCAAGTTCGTCCATTTTGGTCTTTCTTCGTTTCGACTAGCTTCAAAGTTGACCGAAGCCAATTGTCAAGCATAGATTGATGTAATATGACACAAGAAACCATGTGGAGAAGTTTGAGACCAACGAAGAGAGATTTGGTCCAAGAATCATCCACCTTAACCAAGTTCGTCCATTTTGGTCTTTCTTCGTTTCGACTAGCTTCAAAGTTGACCGAAGCCAATTGTCAAGCATAGATTGATGTAATATGACACAAGAAACCATGTGGAGAAGTTTGAGACCAACGAAGAGAGATTTGGTCCAAGAATCATCCACCTTAACCAAGTTCGTCCATTTTGGTCTTTCTTCGTTTCGACTAGCTTCAAAGTTGACCGAAGCCAATTGTCAAGCATAGATTGATGTAATATGACACAAGAAACCATGTGGAGAAGTTTGAGACCAACGAAGAGAGATTTGGTCCAAGAATCATCCACCTTAACCAAGTTCGTCCATTTTGGTCTTTCTTCGTTTCAACTAGCTTCAAAGTTGACCGAAGCCAATTGTCAAGCATAGATTGATGTAATATGACACAAGAAACCATGTGGAGAAGTTTGAGACCAACGAAGAGAGATTTGGTCCAAGAATCATCCACCTTAACCAAGTTCGTCCATTTTGGTCTTCTTCGTTTCGACTAGCTTCAAAGTTGACCGAAGCCAATTGTCAAGCATAGATTGATGTAATATGACACAAGAAACCATGTGGAGAAGTTTGAGACCAACGAAGAGAGATTTGGTCCAAGAATCATCCACCTTAACCAAGTTCGTCCATTTTGGTCTTTCTTCGTTTCGACTAGCTTCAAAGTTGACCGAAGCCAATTGTCAAGCATAGATTGATGTAATATGACACAAGAAACCATGTGGAGAAGTTTGAGACCAACGAAGAGAGATTTGGTCCAAGAATCATCCACCTTAACCAAGTTCGTCCATTTTGGTCTTTCTTCGTTTCGACTAGCTTCAAAGTTGACCGAAGCCAATTGTCAAGCATAGATTGATGTAATATGACACAAGAAACCATGTGGAGAAGTTTGAGACCAACGAAGAGAGATTTGGTCCAAGAATCATCCACCTTAACCAAGTTCGTCCATTTTGGTCTTTCTTCGTTTCGACTAGCTTCAAAGTTGACCGAAGCCAATTGTCAAGCATAGATTGATGTAATATGACACAAGAAACCATGTGGAGAAGTTTGAGACCAACGAAGAGAGATTTGGTCCAAGAATCATCCACCTTAACCAAGTTCGTCCATTTTGGTCTTTCTTCGTTTCGACTAGCTTCAAAGTTGACCGAAGCCAATTGTCAAGCATAGATTGATGTAATATGACACAAGAAACCATGTGGAGAAGTTTGAGACCAACGAAGAGAGATTTGGTCCAAGAATCATCCACCTTAACCAAGTTCGTCCATTTTGGTCTTTCTTCGTTTCGACTAGCTTCAAAGTTGACCGAAGCCAATTGTCAAGCATAGATTGATGTAATATGACACAAGAAACCATGTGGAGAAGTTTGAGACCAACGAAGAGAGATTTGGTCCAAGAATCATCCACCTTAACCAAGTTCGTCCATTTTGGTCTTTCTTCGTTTCGACTAGCTTCAAAGTTGACCGAAGCCAATTGTCAAGCATAGATTGATGTAATATGACACAAGAAACCATGTGGAGAAGTTTGAGACCAACGAAGAGAGATTTGGTCCAAGAATCATCCACCTTAACCAAGTTCGTCCATTTTGGTCTTTCTTCGTTTCGACTAGCTTCAAAGTTGACCGAAGCCAATTGTCAAGCATAGATTGATGTAATATGACACAAGAAACCATGTGGAGAAGTTTGAGACCAACGAAGAGAGATTTGGTCCAAGAATCATCCACCTTAACCAAGTTCGTCCATTTTGGTCTTTCTTCGTTTCGACTAGCTTCAAAGTTGACCGAAGCCAATTGTCAAGCATAGATTGATGTAATATGACACAAGAAACCATGTGGAGAAGTTTGAGACCAACGAAGAGAGATTTGGTCCAAGAATCATCCACCTTAACCAAGTTCGTCCATTTTGGTCTTTCTTCGTTTCGACTAGCTTCAAAGTTGACCGAAGCCAATTGTCAAGCATAGATTGATGTAATATGACACAAGAAACCATGTGGAGAAGTTTGAGACCAACGAAGAGAGATTTGGTCCAAGAATCATCCACCTTAACCAAGTTCGTCCATTTTGGTCTTTCTTCGTTTCGACTAGCTTCAAAGTTGACCGAAGCCAATTGTCAAGCATAGATTGATGTAATATGACACAAGAAACCATGTGGAGAAGTTTGAGACCAACGAAGAGAGATTTGGTCCAAGAATCATCCACCTTAACCAAGTTCGTCCATTTTGGTCTTTCTTCGTTTCGACTAGCTTCAAAGTTGACCGAAGCCAATTGTCAAGCATAGATTGATGTAATATGACACAAGAAACCATGTGGAGAAGTTTGAGACCAACGAAGAGAGATTTGGTCCAAGAATCATCCACCTTAACCAAGTTCGTCCATTTTGGTCTTTCTTCGTTTCGACTAGCTTCAAAGTTGACCGAAGCCAATTGTCAAGCATAGATTGATGTAATATGACACAAGAAACCATGTGGAGAAGTTTGAGACCAACGAAGAGAGATTTGGTCCAAGAATCATCCACCTTAACCAAGTTCGTCCATTTTGGTCTTTCTTCGTTTCGACTAGCTTCAAAGTTGACCGAAGCCAATTGTCAAGCATAGATTGATGTAATATGACACAAGAAACCATGTGGAGAAGTTTGAGACCAACGAAGAGAGATTTGGTCCAAGAATCATCCACCTTAACCAAGTTCGTCCATTTTGGTCTTTCTTCGTTTCGACTAGCTTCAAAGTTGACCGAAGCCAATTGTCAAGCATAGATTGATGTAATATGACACAAGAAACCATGTGGAGAAGTTTGAGACCAACGAAGAGAGATTTGGTCCAAGAATCATCCACCTTAACCAAGTTCGTCCATTTTGGTCTTTCTTCGTTTCAACTAGCTTCAAAGTTGACCGAAGCCAATTGTCAAGCATAGATTGATGTAATATGACACAAGAAACCATGTGGAGAAGTTTGAGACCAACGAAGAGAGATTTGGTCCAAGAATCATCCACCTTAACCAAGTTCGTCCATTTTGGTCTTCTTCGTTTCGACTAGCTTCAAAGTTGACCGAAGCCAATTGTCAAGCATAGATTGATGTAATATGACACAAGAAACCATGTGGAGAAGTTTGAGACCAACGAAGAGAGATTTGGTCCAAGAATCATCCACCTTAACCAAGTTCGTCCATTTTGGTCTTTCTTCGTTTCAACTAGCTTCAAAGTTGACCGAAGCCAATTGTCAAGCATAGATTGATGTAATATGACACAAGAAACCATGTGGAGAAGTTTGAGACCAACGAAGAGAGATTTGGTCCAAGAATCATCCACCTTAACCAAGTTCGTCCATTTTGGTCTTTCTTCGTTTCAACTAGCTTCAAAGTTGACCGAAGCCAATTGTCAAGCATAGATTGATGTAATATGACACAAGAAACCATGTGGAGAAGTTTGAGACCAACGAAGAGAGATTTGGTCCAAGAATCATCCACCTTAACCAAGTTCGTCCATTTTGGTCTTTCTTCGTTTCAACTAGCTTCAAAGTTGACCGAAGCCAATTGTCAAGCATAGATTGATGTAATATGACACAAGAAACCATGTGGAGAAGTTTGAGACCAACGAAGAGAGATTTGGTCCAAGAATCATCCACCTTAACCAAGTTCGTCCATTTTGGTCTTTCTTCGTTTCAACTAGCTTCAAAGTTGACCGAAGCCAATTGTCAAGCATAGATTGATGTAATATGACACAAGAAACCATGTGGAGAAGTTTGAGACCAACGAAGAGAGATTTGGTCCAAGAATCATCCACCTTAACCAAGTTCGTCCATTTTGGTCTTTCTTCGTTTCGACTAGCTTCAAAGTTGACCGAAGCCAATTGTCAAGCATAGATTGATGTAATATGACACAAGAAACCATGTGGAGAAGTTTGAGACCAACGAAGAGAGATTTGGTCCAAGAATCATCCACCTTAACCAAGTTCGTCCATTTTGGTCTTTCTTCGTTTCAACTAGCTTCAAAGTTGACCGAAGCCAATTGTCAAGCATAGATTGATGTAATATGACACAAGAAACCATGTGGAGAAGTTTGAGACCAACGAAGAGAGATTTGGTCCAAGAATCATCCACCTTAACCAAGTTCGTCCATTTTGGTCTTTCTTCGTTTCAACTAGCTTCAAAGTTGACCGAAGCCAATTGTCAAGCATAGATTGATGTAATATGACACAAGAAACCATGTGGAGAAGTTTGAGACCAACGAAGAGAGATTTGGTCCAAGAATCATCCACCTTAACCAAGTTCGTCCATTTTGGTCTTTCTTCGTTTCGACTAGCTTCAAAGTTGACCGAAGCCAATTGTCAAGCATAGATTGATGTAATATGACACAAGAAACCATGTGGAGAAGTTTGAGACCAACGAAGAGAGATTTGGTCCAAGAATCATCCACCTTAACCAAGTTCGTCCATTTTGGTCTTCTTCGTTTCAACTAGCTTCAAAGTTGACCGAAGCCAATTGTCAAGCATAGATTGATGTAATATGACACAAGAAACCATGTGGAGAAGTTTGAGACCAACGAAGAGAGATTTGGTCCAAGAATCATCCACCTTAACCAAGTTCGTCCATTTTGGTCTTTCTTCGTTTCAACTAGCTTCAAAGTTGACCGAAGCCAATTGTCAAGCATAGATTGATGTAATATGACACAAGAAACCATGTGGAGAAGTTTGAGACCAACGAAGAGAGATTTGGTCCAAGAATCATCCACCTTAACCAAGTTCGTCCATTTTGGTCTCTCTTCGTTTCAACTAGCTTCAAAGTTGACCGAAGCCAAATGTCAAGCATAGATTGATGTAATATGACACAAGAAACCATGTGGAGAAGTTTGAGACCAACGAAGAGAGATTTGGTCCAAGAATCATCCACCTTAACCAAGTTCGTCCATTTTGGTCTTTCTTCGTTTCAACTAGCTTCAAAGTTGACCGAAGCCAATTGTCAAGCATAGATTGATGTAATATGACACAAGAAACCATGTGGAGAAGTTTGAGACCAACGAAGAGAGATTTGGTCCAAGAATCATCCACCTTAACCAAGTTCGTCCATTTTGGTCTTTCTTCGTTTCAACTAGCTTCAAAGTTGACCGAAGCCAATTGTCAAGCATAGATTGATGTAATATGACACAAGAAACCATGTGGAGAAGTTTGAGACCAACGAAGAGAGATTTGGTCCAAGAATCATCCACCTTAACCAAGTTCGTCCATTTTGGTCTTTCTTCGTTTCGACTAGCTTCAAAGTTGACCGAAGCCAAATTGTCAAGCATAGATTGATGTAATATGACACAAGAAACCATGTGGAGAAGTTTGAGACCAACGAAGAGAGATTTGGTCCAAGAATCATCCACCTTAACCAAGTTCGTCCATTTTGGTCTTCTTCGTTTCACTAGCTTCAAAGTTGACCGAAGCAAATTGTCAAGCATAGATTGATGTAATATGACCAAAT
>CM039436.1:1462525-1470025 GCA_022379115.2 Bauhinia variegata
GGGCAAATGGAAGCACCGAGTGGCGCCACGACCGTTCCGCTAGGCATGAGATGACACCCGTGAGTGCCGTGCATCCCCGCGGCCATGCTCGCTTAGTGTCACGGGCTGAGAGATTTAGCTAGTCAGACCGTGCGGCACTTGCCTTCCAACAACCAAGGTAGCAGGCAAATGGGCAAAGCACCATCAAGCAATCACAAGACAAGCACATCATAGACAACCAACATAGAAAACAAGTAAGCAACACGAGTCGGGACAAATAAAAGAAGAGGGGCTACTTCTTTATTGATATCTCATGCATACAAGTAGTTGGCTTGGTGTAGGGGAAGTATATAGCAACACCAAGCCGTCCCCTATGCTGGCACCAAGACCCACCCAAGGTCACCTGGCGCCCCCCCCTAAAGAGCTTAATTTACAGATTCCCTCCTGGCAGGACAAGACATCATTTTTCCGAGCCAACATAAGGCCTCTTTTTGGAGAACCGAATGTCGGAATTCGACAAATGACCTGTCAAAACGAAGATAAAAATCCAAAGAACGCGGCCATGTGCTTTTCTTCGGCACTGGACAAGCGAGTCTCTGGGAAAATACAAAAATACCCCCAATTTTACAGAAAATGGCAAAAATTATCTAGTGATGCGCTAAGTCCAAAATTTGGTGTGGAGCTCCTCTGCACCCTCCTCTATTTTACTGCAAAGTCTTGAAGGAAACGGAGAAGTGTAGAGGCACAAAGTGAGTGTCGCAAGTGAGACTGTGACATCCTCCCCCACTTAAATGGGCAACGTCCCCGTTGCCTTAGCAGTCAGGAAGGCTTCTATCATCTGCTTGAAATCTTCTAAGTCTTCTGCTTTCTCCCAACTGGTTTCTTCGACTCCAAGTCCCTTCCACTTCACGAGATACTCCGTTCTTCGACGTCCTCGAACACGAACCACTCTATCCTTTAGAATCCGCTCCACGATCTTCTGCTTCGGCTTCGTGAGGTTGACTGCTGGGCGTGTTGACTGGTTGCGCTCTGGATCTTCTGCATCTGGATGATACGGCTTCAAGTTGCTGACGTGGATGACTGGGTGCACCTTCAACCATACTGGCAAATCTATCTTGTAAGCTACTTTCCCCACCTTCGCGATAATGGGGAACGGGCCCTCATATTTTCTGGTTAATCTCCGGTCACAGGTTGCCCTCATGCCTTTAAGTTGTTCAGGATTCAACTTAACAAGCACAAGATCTCCCACCTGGAGCTCCAGCGGTCGGCGTCCCTTGTCGGCCCACTTCTTCATCCTCTTTGATGCTTTCTCCAAGTATGCACGGGCAACTTCGACGTTCTGCTTCCACTCTTTCATGAAGTGATGAGCTTTGGGGTTGACTCCTCGATACTGCTCCGAGACGTTGTGAGGTAAAGACGGTTGCTGTCCTGTAACAATCTCAAAAGGACTTTTATTAGTAGTACTACTCTTTTGGACATTAAAACAAAATTGCGCAACATCAAGTAACTGCGGCCAATTCTTCTGGTTGGCACTAGCAAAATGTCTCAAATATTCTTCAAGGAGACCATTAAAGCGCTCTGTCTGGCCATCAGTTTGCGGGTGGTAGCTGGAGGAAATGCTGAGTTCAGAACCAAGAATTCTGAAAAGCTCAGACCAAAAAGAACCTGTAAATCGGCTGTCTCTATCACTAACAATATTTTGGGGCACACCCCAATACTTCACTACATATTTAAAAAACAATCGAGCTGTCTCTTCAGCTGAACAATACTTCGATGCTGGGATGAAGGTGCCATACTTCGAAAAGCGATCTACTACCACCAAAATTATGGTCAAATCTTCCACCTTTGGGAGGCCAGAAATAAAGTCTAGCGACACACTCTCCCAAGGTCTACTCGGCACTGGAAGTGGCTCCAACAACCCTGCAATCTTCGACCTCTCTACTTTATCCTGCTGACAGATGAGACAAGTCCGAGTGTAATTGACCACATCTTCCTTCATCTGCGGCCAATAATATCCCTGCTTCATCAAGGCGTGCGTTCTCTGCCACCCTGGATGACCAGCCCATAAAGTGTCGTGACATTCCTTCAAGAGAAATCTCCTCAGCTCTCCAGCCTTGGGGACAAAGAGGCGGCGCCCCTTGGCATAGAGTAGATCATCTTCGACCCAAAACTGACGAGTTTTTCCCTCTCTGGCTAACTGCATGATGTTCTGGGCTACAGGGTCCTTCCCTAGATTTTCTCGAATGCGCTCCCGCATCGAGGTCTCGACACGACTAGCAGCCGTGATAGATAGTAAAGTCATTGCCGCAAGCTCAGCCTTGCGACTAAGGGCATCTGCCACTTGGTTTGTCCTCCCCGCCTTGTGCTCAAAGGTGAAGTCAAATTCTGCCAAGAATTCCTGCCACCGACCCTGCTTGGCACTTAACTTGGGTTGAGAGAAGAAGTGACTAACAGCGGAATTGTCAGTCTTAACAACAAATCTAGACCCCAGTAAGTAGTGTCTCCACACACGCAAACAGTGAATCACGGCAAGCATCTCCTTCTCCTGGGCTGTGTATCTTCTTTCCACATCTGAGAGTTTATGGCTTTCGAAAGCAACAGGATGTCCTTCCTGAAGTAAGACTCCCCCTAGAGCAAAATCAGAGGCATCAGTTTGTACCTCAAAATGCTTTTGGATGTTCGGCAAGGCGAGTACAGGATCTTCCATCATAGCCCTCTTCATGTCTTCAAAAGCCGTTTGGCATTGTTCACTCCAACGCCACGGGACTCCCTTCTTCAATAATTCTGTCAATGGAGTCGCCCTTCTTGAGTACCCTTCTACAAATTTTCGATAGTAATTGGCTAATCCCAAGAAAGAACGAAGCTCCTTTACACCATTAGGGGTTCTCCACTCCTGGATCGCCCTCACCTTCTCCATGTCCATGCGGATACGGCCACGCTCGATGATATGGCCAAGAAACTTAATACGCTCTTGCGCAAAAGAGCACTTCTCCCGCTTAACAAATAATTGATTCTGCTTCAACCGCTTGAAAACCAGCTTGAGGTGCTCGACGTGCTCCTCCATAGTAGCACTATATACCACTATATCATCCAGATAAACGACCACAAATTTATCTAAAAAGTCATTAAACACCTGGTTCATGAGAGTACAAAATGTTGCAGGTGCATTGGTCAGTCCAAAAGGCATTACTAGGAATTCGAAAGCTCCATAACGAGTAACACAAGTCGTCTTCGGCTCATCCCCCTCTGCAATTCTGACTTGATAGTATCCCGATCTCAAGTCCAGCTTCGTGAAAAATTTGGCTCCACTCAACTGGTCAAAGAGGTCCTGTACCACAGGAATGGGGTACTTGTTCCGGACAGTGATCTTGTTAAGGGCTCTGTAATCTACACACATTCGGAGGCTCCCATCCTGCTTCTTCTGGAACAACACCGGAGCTCCAAATGGTGCTTTGGAAGGTCTGATGAATCCTGCCTCCAACAACTCGTTCAGCTGCTTCCGTAGTTCTGCCAATTCTGGAGGGGCCATCCGATAAGGGCTTCGGGCAGGGGGTTTCACCCCTGGGATTAATTCAATCTCATGATCAATCTCCCTTCTCGGCGGCAAGGTTGGTGGTAGTTTCTCAGGCATTACTTCCTCAAAGCCTTTCAACACGGCCTGAATCTCTGCAGGAACTTGCTCGTCTTCATCAAAATCTTCTTGTGGCTTCGGCACTGCCACGAAAGAGGGTTCCATCCGCTTCACTCCCTTCTTGAATTGAATAGCGGATAGGAGTTTGGCTCCCTCGGTTTGCCTAACTTCAACAGGCACCATGCTGGGGTTCTCTCCCATGATCAACAAGCAATTGGCAGCTGGAACAGGCATGGCCTGGTGCCCTAGGAGGAACTCCATCCCCAACACCACATCAAAATCATCCATCTGGGCAACTACAAAGTCTGTTCTCCCCTGCCACGAACCAAGCTTCACCATAACTTGTTTGGCTATGCCGGCGGTAGGTGAAGCCTGAGAGTTTACAGCCTTGAGACGGCCCAAGTCCTTCTCCAACTTTAAGCCGAGCCTTTTGGCTTCTCCCACTGAGATGAAATTGTGGGTGGCACCAGTATCCACCATAACGCTAGTGGCTGCCTTCCCTCCCACATTGCCTTTGACAAACATAAGCCCTTTGCTCGGATTCTTCTTGCTACTATCGGCTTGTCTTTTTAGTGCATTTAAAAATCGAAGAGCTCCCATCCTCGGAGCGTCTACTTCTTCCATATCATTCTCTTCTTCTTCAACTTCTTGAGGAGTTTCTTGGGTTTGATCTTGAATGCTTGCTTGAAGTGCGCTAAGTGCAGCTTTGTGGGGGCACTCCGCAACTCTGTGTGGTCCATTGCACAAGAAGCAAGAAATGGGTCTAAGTCTAGTATTGGCATTGGACCCTTGGGAAGACGTTGATGAGTTAGCAGGGTTAGGCTTCCGGTACTCTCCTCCCCCACTTTTCCCTTTGTTGAACCTGTTAGATTGTCCTCCACTCCCACTAGAAGATGAAGTGGCATTACTGGCATTCTTCTTAGTGGCAGAAGAGTCAGGGGTATAGTCTGTTAAGCGTTCAGCAGCAGCCAAAGCAGTTGGGACATCCGAGATTCTTTGTCGTTGAAGTTCCGTTCTAGCCCATGGCTTTAGCCCTTCAAGGAACCAAAACAATCGATCCGCCTCCGTCATGTCTCGGATGTCGAGCATTAATCCCGAAAACTTCTTCACATACTCCCGCATTGAGCTCGTCTGCTTCAACTCCCTGAGCTGACGTCTTGCCATATATTCTACATTCTCAGGGAAGAATTGTAATTTCAACTCCTTCTTCAGGTCTTCCCAAGAGTCAATGGAACATCTTCCATTTTGTATCTCCTCGAATTTGGTCCTCCACCAGAGCTTCGCATCTCCTACAAGATACATGCATGCCACCTCGACTTTCTCTTCTTCTGTATTAAACTTCATGGCCCGGAGGTATCTCTCCATGTCAAACAGGAAGTTCTCTAACTCCTTGGCATCTCGGGCCCCGTTAAAAGTTCGAGGTTCTGGGAACTTGACCTTTCTCGATTCGAGTCCCCCATCCCTTGGATTACTATTTCCAATAGCGTGCATGGTCACATTAAGCTTCATCTTCATGTCTTCCATCTCTGCTCTCAGGGCATTGATGACCCCTTGCATCTGACCCACTTGCTCTTCAAGGCGGTGTTGTGCCTCGATAGCAGTCTCACCCCTGGCACTCCCCGATGGGCGGCTAGTATCGCCCTCCTCACCCCATCGTGGTCTACAAAGGTGAGATTCTATGGTGACAACTCTTTGGGTGAGCTCGGGGATTCTGTACCCATCAACTTCTTGCTTAAAGTCAATCAACGAGTCACTGAGCCCATCGACTTCACGCTCGATATATGCAAATCTTTCCTTGGTGTTTAATCGTTCGGTGTTGGTGGTCTTCGACTTACCCATGGCTCGCCAATCTTAGCCAAGGGCTCTGATACCAACTGTCACGGGCTGAGAGATTTAGCTAGTCAGACCGTGCGGCACTTGCCTGCAAGCAAGTCAGCCAACCATTAGTTCAAACATCCGAAAGTATATTATTGGGATTCACATCGAAGGCACAACAATTCTATTAACAACCAAGGTGGCAAAGCACCATCAAGCAATCACAAGACAAGCACATCATAGACAACCAACATAGAAAACAAGTAAGCAACACGAGTCGGGACAAATAAAAGAAGAGGGGCTACTTCTTTATTGATATCTCATGCATACAAGTAGTTGGCTTGGTGTAGGGGAAGTATATAGCAACACCAAGCCGTCCCCTATGCTGGCACCAAGACCCACCCAAGGTCACCTGGCGCCCCCCCCCTAAAGAGCTTAATTTACAGATTCCCTCCTGGCAGGACAAGACATCATTTTTCCGAGCCAACATAAGGCCTCTTTTTGGAGAACCGAATGTCGGAATTCGACAAATGACCTGTCAAAACGAAGATAAAAATCCAAAGAACGCGGCCATGTGCTTTTCTTCGGCACTGGACAAGCGAGTCTCTGGGAAAATACAAAAATACCCCCAATTTTACAGAAAATGGCAAAAATTATCTAGTGATGCGCTAAGTCCAAAATTTGGTGTGGAGCTCCTCTGCACCCTCCTCTATTTTACTGCAAAGTCTTGAAGGAAACGGAGAAGTGTAGAGGCACAAAGTGAGTGTCGCAAGTGAGACTGTGACACTTAGGCAGGGTTCGTTGCCCAACAAGACCGCTCGAGTAGAGCAAGAGCAAGCACAAGCGTCGTTTGCCCACCATGGTAGGTAATGCCATCATCGTCAGAGCTCGAGCTCCGGTTTCGGGCTAGCTACTCTAAGGGGTGTTCAGGAGGGGGCGCGCACGTCAAAACGGCCAACGCCCATCATCCCGAGCCCTTTCGCTAGGCACCGGCACCATCGCCTTCACAGATCCAACATCAAGCAAGCCCACCATGCCAAGCACGACCCCAATGCGTGCAGATGCAACACCGTCATAACGGGCACGTTCGGACAAGGTTCGATGCCGCTACTCGCACTTACAGGGACGCGGTTGCTCAAGAAATGAAAGAGCAAGCACAAGGGCCGTGTCCGCCCAGCATGGTAGGTAATGCCATCATCGTCACAGCTCCGGCTCCGGTTACGGGCTAGCTACTCTAAGGGGTGTTCAGGAGGGGGCGCGCACGTCAAAACGGCCAACGCCCATCATCCCGAGCCCTTTCGCTAGGCACCGGCCCCATCGCCTTCACAGATCCAACATCAAGCAAGCCCACCATGCCAAGCACGACCCCAATGCATGCCAATGCAGCTCCGTCAAAGCAACCGCTCCTTGGCAGGGAAGCACAAGCACTCACGAGTGCCATTTAATCCGTCAATTCCTTAACCGATGGGGGCAAATGGCATCATATATTCACGATCGGACCCAACCACATGCGTCAATGGCTTCATTTTAATCATGCCAACTTGCCCCCGACGGGCCGGAAAATCGGCCGGGCGGCGGCGGCGGCCGCCACCGCGTGCCACCACCCGCCCATGCCGACTACCGACGGGTGCCATGGTGTCAACGCCCAAGCATACCTAGCATTGTGCTTGCGGCATGCATTGGGCGTGGGGGGATGCCCCATGGCATGGCTGCTGCCCATGAGCAAGGCAAGACAACCAGCACCCCCTTAAAGAGCTTAATTTGCAGTTTCCCTTCTGGCAGGACCAGACATCATTTTTCTGAGCCAACATAAGGCCCTTTTTTTGAGCTAGAGTTGGTATTTTGAGCTGAAATTTTGTACAGATGTTAAGAAAAATCCAATCTACCTCGTGACCAAATTTCATAATTTTTGGACATACGAATTATTTTCTATGATTTTTCAAAGTCCGAAACTTTACAAAAATCGCAAAAAATAACCGGTGGGACCCAGGTCACGAAAATTTGTGTGGAGCATCCTTGTAACCTAGATTGATTTATGGGACATTAACTTTGGCCATTCCATCACTACTCAATGT
>CM039436.1:1510025-1515025 GCA_022379115.2 Bauhinia variegata
ACCAAGCCGTCCCCTATGCTGGCACCAAGACCCACCCAAGGTCACCTGGCGCCCCCCCCCTAAAGAGCTTAATTTACAGATTCCCTCCTGGCAGGACAAGACATCATTTTTCCGAGCCAACATAAGGCCTCTTTTTGGAGAACCGAATGTCGGAATTCGACAAATGACCTGTCAAAACGAAGATAAAAATCCAAAGAACGCGGCCATGTGCTTTTCTTCGGCACTGGACAAGCGAGTCTCTGGGAAAATACAAAAATACCCCCAATTTTACAGAAAATGGCAAAAATTATCTAGTGATGCGCTAAGTCCAAAATTTGGTGTGGAGCTCCTCTGCACCCTCCTCTATTTTACTGCAAAGTCTTGAAGGAAACGGAGAAGTGTAGAGGCACAAAGTGAGTGTCGCAAGTGAGACTGTGACATCCTCCCCCACTTAAATGGGCAACGTCCCCGTTGCCTTAGCAGTCAGGAAGGCTTCTATCATCTGCTTGAAATCTTCTAAGTCTTCTGCTTTCTCCCAACTGGTTTCTTCGACTCCAAGTCCCTTCCACTTCACGAGATACTCCGTTCTTCGACGTCCTCGAACACGAACCACTCTATCCTTTAGAATCCGCTCCACGATCTTCTGCTTCGGCTTCGTGAGGTTGACTGCTGGGCGTGTTGACTGGTTGCGCTCTGGATCTTCTGCATCTGGATGATACGGCTTCAAGTTGCTGACGTGGATGACTGGGTGCACCTTCAACCATACTGGCAAATCTATCTTGTAAGCTACTTTCCCCACCTTCGCGATAATGGGGAACGGGCCCTCATATTTTCTGGTTAATCTCCGGTCACAGGTTGCCCTCATGCCTTTAAGTTGTTCAGGATTCAACTTAACAAGCACAAGATCTCCCACCTGGAGCTCCAGCGGTCGGCGTCCCTTGTCGGCCCACTTCTTCATCCTCTTTGATGCTTTCTCCAAGTATGCACGGGCAACTTCGACGTTCTGCTTCCACTCTTTCATGAAGTGATGAGCTTTGGGGTTGACTCCTCGATACTGCTCCGAGACGTTGTGAGGTAAAGACGGTTGCTGTCCTGTAACAATCTCAAAAGGACTTTTATTAGTAGTACTACTCTTTTGGACATTAAAACAAAATTGCGCAACATCAAGTAACTGCGGCCAATTCTTCTGGTTGGCACTAGCAAAATGTCTCAAATATTCTTCAAGGAGACCATTAAAGCGCTCTGTCTGGCCATCAGTTTGCGGGTGGTAGCTGGAGGAAATGCTGAGTTCAGAACCAAGAATTCTGAAAAGCTCAGACCAAAAAGAACCTGTAAATCGGCTGTCTCTATCACTAACAATATTTTGGGGCACACCCCAATACTTCACTACATATTTAAAAAACAATCGAGCTGTCTCTTCAGCTGAACAATACTTCGATGCTGGGATGAAGGTGCCATACTTCGAAAAGCGATCTACTACCACCAAAATTATGGTCAAATCTTCCACCTTTGGGAGGCCAGAAATAAAGTCTAGCGACACACTCTCCCAAGGTCTACTCGGCACTGGAAGTGGCTCCAACAACCCTGCAATCTTCGACCTCTCTACTTTATCCTGCTGACAGATGAGACAAGTCCGAGTGTAATTGACCACATCTTCCTTCATCTGCGGCCAATAATATCCCTGCTTCATCAAGGCGTGCGTTCTCTGCCACCCTGGATGACCAGCCCATAAAGTGTCGTGACATTCCTTCAAGAGAAATCTCCTCAGCTCTCCAGCCTTGGGGACAAAGAGGCGGCGCCCCTTGGCATAGAGTAGATCATCTTCGACCCAAAACTGACGAGTTTTTCCCTCTCTGGCTAACTGCATGATGTTCTGGGCTACAGGGTCCTTCCCTAGATTTTCTCGAATGCGCTCCCGCATCGAGGTCTCGACACGACTAGCAGCCGTGATAGATAGTAAAGTCATTGCCGCAAGCTCAGCCTTGCGACTAAGGGCATCTGCCACTTGGTTTGTCCTCCCCGCCTTGTGCTCAAAGGTGAAGTCAAATTCTGCCAAGAATTCCTGCCACCGACCCTGCTTGGCACTTAACTTGGGTTGAGAGAAGAAGTGACTAACAGCGGAATTGTCAGTCTTAACAACAAATCTAGACCCCAGTAAGTAGTGTCTCCACACACGCAAACAGTGAATCACGGCAAGCATCTCCTTCTCCTGGGCTGTGTATCTTCTTTCCACATCTGAGAGTTTATGGCTTTCGAAAGCAACAGGATGTCCTTCCTGAAGTAAGACTCCCCCTAGAGCAAAATCAGAGGCATCAGTTTGTACCTCAAAATGCTTTTGGATGTTCGGCAAGGCGAGTACAGGATCTTCCATCATAGCCCTCTTCATGTCTTCAAAAGCCGTTTGGCATTGTTCACTCCAACGCCACGGGACTCCCTTCTTCAATAATTCTGTCAATGGAGTCGCCCTTCTTGAGTACCCTTCTACAAATTTTCGATAGTAATTGGCTAATCCCAAGAAAGAACGAAGCTCCTTTACACCATTAGGGGTTCTCCACTCCTGGATCGCCCTCACCTTCTCCATGTCCATGCGGATACGGCCACGCTCGATGATATGGCCAAGAAACTTAATACGCTCTTGCGCAAAAGAGCACTTCTCCCGCTTAACAAATAATTGATTCTGCTTCAACCGCTTGAAAACCAGCTTGAGGTGCTCGACGTGCTCCTCCATAGTAGCACTATATACCACTATATCATCCAGATAAACGACCACAAATTTATCTAAAAAGTCATTAAACACCTGGTTCATGAGAGTACAAAATGTTGCAGGTGCATTGGTCAGTCCAAAAGGCATTACTAGGAATTCGAAAGCTCCATAACGAGTAACACAAGTCGTCTTCGGCTCATCCCCCTCTGCAATTCTGACTTGATAGTATCCCGATCTCAAGTCCAGCTTCGTGAAAAATTTGGCTCCACTCAACTGGTCAAAGAGGTCCTGTACCACAGGAATGGGGTACTTGTTCCGGACAGTGATCTTGTTAAGGGCTCTGTAATCTACACACATTCGGAGGCTCCCATCCTGCTTCTTCTGGAACAACACCGGAGCTCCAAATGGTGCTTTGGAAGGTCTGATGAATCCTGCCTCCAACAACTCGTTCAGCTGCTTCCGTAGTTCTGCCAATTCTGGAGGGGCCATCCGATAAGGGCTTCGGGCAGGGGGTTTCACCCCTGGGATTAATTCAATCTCATGATCAATCTCCCTTCTCGGCGGCAAGGTTGGTGGTAGTTTCTCAGGCATTACTTCCTCAAAGCCTTTCAACACGGCCTGAATCTCTGCAGGAACTTGCTCGTCTTCATCAAAATCTTCTTGTGGCTTCGGCACTGCCACGAAAGAGGGTTCCATCCGCTTCACTCCCTTCTTGAATTGAATAGCGGATAGGAGTTTGGCTCCCTCGGTCTGCCTAACTTCAACAGGCACCATGCTGGGGTTCTCTCCCATGATCAACAAGCAATTGGCAGCTGGAACAGGCATGGCCTGGTGCCCTAGGAGGAACTCCATCCCCAACACCACATCAAAATCATCCATCTGGGCAACTACAAAGTCTGTTCTCCCCTGCCACGAACCAAGCTTCACCATAACTTGTTTGGCTATGCCGGCGGTAGGTGAAGCCTGAGAGTTTACAGCCTTGAGACGGCCCAAGTCCTTCTCCAACTTTAAGCCGAGCCTTTTGGCTTCTCCCACTGAGATGAAATTGTGGGTGGCACCAGTATCCACCATAACGCTAGTGGCTGCCTTCCCTCCCACATTGCCTTTGACAAACATAAGCCCTTTGCTCGGATTCTTCTTGCTACTATCGGCTTGTCTTTTTAGTGCATTTAAAAATCGAAGAGCTCCCATCCTCGGAGCGTCTACTTCTTCCATATCATTCTCTTCTTCTTCAACTTCTTGAGGAGTTTCTTGGGTTTGATCTTGAATGCTTGCTTGAAGTGCGCTAAGTGCAGCTTTGTGGGGGCACTCCGCAACTCTGTGTGGTCCATTGCACAAGAAGCAAGAAATGGGTCTAAGTCTGGTATTGGCATTGGACCCTTGGGAAGACGTTGATGAGTTAGCAGGGTTAGGCTTCCGGTACTCTCCTCCCCCACTTTTCCCTTTGTTGAACCTGTTAGATTGTCCTCCACTCCCACTAGAAGATGAAGTGGCATTACTGGCATTCTTCTTAGTGGCAGAAGAGTCAGGGGTATAGTCTGTTAAGCGTTCAGCAGCAGCCAAAGCAGTTGGGACATCCGAGATTCTTTGTCGTTGAAGTTCCGTTCTAGCCCATGGCTTTAGCCCTTCAAGGAACCAAAACAATCGATCCGCCTCCGTCATGTCTCGGATGTCGAGCATTAATCCCGAAAACTTCTTCACATACTCCCGCATTGAGCTCGTCTGCTTCAACTCCCTGAGCTGACGTCTTGCCATATATTCTACATTCTCAGGGAAGAATTGTAATTTCAACTCCTTCTTCAGGTCTTCCCAAGAGTCAATGGAACATCTTCCATTTTGTATCTCTTCGAATTTGGTCCTCCACCAGAGCTTCGCATCTCCTACAAGATACATGCATGCCACCTCGACTTTCTCTTCTTCTGTATTAAACTTCATGGCCCGGAGGTATCTCTCCATGTCAAACAGGAAGTTCTCTAACTCCTTGGCATCTCGGGCCCCGTTAAAAGTTCGAGGTTCTGGGAACTTGACCTTTCTCGATTCGAGTCCCCCATCCCTTGGATTACTATTTCCAATAGCGTGCATGGTCACATTAAGCTTCATCTTCATGTCTTCCATCTCTGCTCTCAGGGCATTGATGACCCCTTGCATCTGACCCACTTGCTCTTCAAGGCGGTGTTGTGCCTCGATAGCAGTCTCACCCCTGGCACTCCCCGATGGGCGGCTAGTATCGCCCTCCTCACCCCATCGTGGTCTACAAAGGTGAGATTCTATGGTGACAACTCTTTGGGTGAGCTCGGGGATTCTGTACCCATCAACT
>CM039436.1:1662525-1670025 GCA_022379115.2 Bauhinia variegata
TCCCGAGCCCTTTCGCTAGGCACCGGCCCCATCGCCTTCACAGATCCAACATCAAGCAAGCCCACCATGCCAAGCACGACCCCAATGCATGCCAATGCAGCTCCGTCAAAGCAACCGCTCCTTGGCAGGGAAGCACAAGCACTCACGAGTGCCATTTAATCCGTCAATTCCTTAACCGATGGGGGCAAATGGCATCATATATTCACGATCGGACCCAACCACATGCGTCAATGGCTTCATTTTAATCATGCCAACTTGCCCCCGACGGGCCGGAAAATCGGCCGGGCGGCGGCGGCGGCCGCCACCGCGTGCCACCACCCGCCCATGCCGACTACCGACGGGTGCCATGGTGTCAACGCCCAAGCATACCTAGCATTGTGCTTGCGGCATGCATTGGGCGTGGGGGGATGCCCCATGGCATGGCTGCTGCCCATGAGCAAGGCAAGACAACCAGCACCCCCTTAAAGAGCTTAATTTGCAGTTTCCCTTCTGGCAGGACCAGACATCATTTTTCTGAGCCAACATAAGGCCCTTTTTTTGAGCTAGAGTTGGTATTTTGAGCTGAAATTTTGTACAGATGTTAAGAAAAATCCAATCTACCTCGTGACCAAATTTCATAATTTTTGGACATACGAATTATTTTCTATGATTTTTCAAAGTCCGAAACTTTACAAAAATCGCAAAAAATAACCGGTGGGACCCAGGTCACGAAAATTTGTGTGGAGCATCCTTGTAACCTAGATTGATTTATGGGACATTAACTTTGGCCATTCCATCACTACTCAATGTGATATGGCATTCGTGACCGATATCGATGTTCAGGAAAAATACCAGAAAATTTGCAAAAATTAGAGAAGGTGTCAAATTGCCTTGTGAGGTCACATGGGACACTGGTTAGTGTTTAGATGCCCAATTGGGTTTCCTTGCATCCATTTGGCATGATAATAACATGGTCCAAGTTTAAGGTGGCATTGACCTTGGTCGTGCCCATTGTCCCCATACCTTGCAAATGCCAAGGTGTTCGTTGGTGCTCATGACAAGGGGTAGTGGTAGCATAACGTTGCGTCTTGTGGGCCTCATCGTGGGCAACCTCGCTGCACTTGAGCCCCCGCATGGGTTGCCATGTTGCACATGAGCTGCAGCATGTGTGCATGAGGGGTGCAACGTTGCATGTCGTGAGCCTCGGTGTGGCCTGGCATGGGCAGCAATGCAGGCTACGTGTGCAGCTCCACGGGCAGCATGTGCGGCAGCATGCAGGCAGCTTGTGCGGCAGCATGGGCAGCATGTGCGGCAGCCAAGGCAGCATGCAGGCAGCGTGTGCGGCAGCATGGGCATCATGTGCGGCAGCCAAGGCAGCGTGTGCGGCAGCATGGGCAGCATGCAGGCAGCTTGTGCGGCAGCATGGGCAGCATGTGCGGCAGCCAAGGCAGCATGCAGGCAGCGTGTGCGGCAGCATGGGCATCATGTGCGGCAGCCAAGGCAGCATGCAGGCAGCTTGTGCGGCAGCATGGGCAGCATGTGCGGCAGCCAAGGCAGCATGCAGGCAGCGTGTGCGGCAGCATGGGCAGCATGTGCGGCAGCCAAGGCAGCGTGTGCGGCAGCATGGGCAGCATGTGCGGCAGCCAAGGCAGCGTGTGCGGCAGCATGGGCAGCATGTGCAGGCAGTGTGCGGCAGCATGGGCATCATGTGCGGCAGCCAAGGCAGCATGCAGGTGGTTGTGCGGCAGCATGGGCAGCATGTGCGGCAGCCAAGGCAGCATGCAGGCAGCGTGTGCGGCAGCATGGGCAGTGTGCGGCAGCTTGGGCATCATGTGCGCTTGTGCGGCAGCATGGGTCACGGGCTGAGAGGTTTAGCTAGTCAGACCGTGCGGCACTTGCCTGCAAGCAAGTCAGCCAACCATTAGTTCAAACATCCGAAAGTATATTATTGGGATTCACATCGAAGGCACAACAATTCTATTAACAACCAAGGTGGCAAAGCACCATCAAGCAATCACAAGACAAGCACATCATAGACAACCAACATAGAAAGCAAGTAAGCAACACGAGTCGGGACAAATAAAAGAAGAGGGGCTACTTCTTTATTGATATCTCATGCATACAAGTAGTTGGCTTGGTGTAGGGGAAGTATATAGCAACACCAAGCCGTCCCCTATGCTGGCACCAAGACCCACCCAAGGTCACCTGGCGCCCCCCCCCTAAAGAGCTTAATTTACAGATTCCCTCCTGGCAGGACAAGACATCATTTTTCCGAGCCAACATAAGGCCTCTTTTTGGAGAACCGAATGTCGGAATTCGACAAATGACCTGTCAAAACGAAGATAAAAATCCAAAGAACGCGGCCATGTGCTTTTCTTCGGCACTGGACAAGCGAGTCTCTGGGAAAATACAAAAATACCCCCAATTTTACAGAAAATGGCAAAAATTATCTAGTGATGCGCTAAGTCCAAAATTTGGTGTGGAGCTCCTCTGCACCCTCCTCTATTTTACTGCAAAGTCTTGAAGGAAACGGAGAAGTGTAGAGGCACAAAGTGAGTGTCGCAAGTGAGACTGTGACATCCTCCCCCACTTAAATGGGCAACGTCCCCGTTGCCTTAGCAGTCAGGAAGGCTTCTATCATCTGCTTGAAATCTTCTAAGTCTTCTGCTTTCTCCCAACTGGTTTCTTCGACTCCAAGTCCCTTCCACTTCACGAGATACTCCGTTCTTCGACGTCCTCGAACACGAACCACTCTATCCTTTAGAATCCGCTCCACGATCTTCTGCTTCGGCTTCGTGAGGTTGACTGCTGGGCGTGTTGACTGGTTGCGCTCTGGATCTTCTGCATCTGGATGATACGGCTTCAAGTTGCTGACGTGGATGACTGGGTGCACCTTCAACCATACTGGCAAATCTATCTTGTAAGCTACTTTCCCCACCTTCGCGATAATGGGGAACGGGCCCTCATATTTTCTGGTTAATCTCCGGTCACAGGTTGCCCTCATGCCTTTAAGTTGTTCAGGATTCAACTTAACAAGCACAAGATCTCCCACCTGGAGCTCCAGCGGTCGGCGTCCCTTGTCGGCCCACTTCTTCATCCTCTTTGATGCTTTCTCCAAGTATGCACGGGCAACTTCGACGTTCTGCTTCCACTCTTTCATGAAGTGATGAGCTTTGGGGTTGACTCCTCGATACTGCTCCGAGACGTTGTGAGGTAAAGACGGTTGCTGTCCTGTAACAATCTCAAAAGGACTTTTATTAGTAGTACTACTCTTTTGGACATTAAAACAAAATTGCGCAACATCAAGTAACTGCGGCCAATTCTTCTGGTTGGCACTAGCAAAATGTCTCAAATATTCTTCAAGGAGACCATTAAAGCGCTCTGTCTGGCCATCAGTTTGCGGGTGGTAGCTGGAGGAAATGCTGAGTTCAGAACCAAGAATTCTGAAAAGCTCAGACCAAAAAGAACCTGTAAATCGGCTGTCTCTATCACTAACAATATTTTGGGGCACACCCCAATACTTCACTACATATTTAAAAAACAATCGAGCTGTCTCTTCAGCTGAACAATACTTCGATGCTGGGATGAAGGTGCCATACTTCGAAAAGCGATCTACTACCACCAAAATTATGGTCAAATCTTCCACCTTTGGGAGGCCAGAAATAAAGTCTAGCGACACACTCTCCCAAGGTCTACTCGGCACTGGAAGTGGCTCCAACAACCCTGCAATCTTCGACCTCTCTACTTTATCCTGCTGACAGATGAGACAAGTCCGAGTGTAATTGACCACATCTTCCTTCATCTGCGGCCAATAATATCCCTGCTTCATCAAGGCGTGCGTTCTCTGCCACCCTGGATGACCAGCCCATAAAGTGTCGTGACATTCCTTCAAGAGAAATCTCCTCAGCTCTCCAGCCTTGGGGACAAAGAGGCGGCGCCCCTTGGCATAGAGTAGATCATCTTCGACCCAAAACTGACGAGTTTTTCCCTCTCTGGCTAACTGCATGATGTTCTGGGCTACAGGGTCCTTCCCTAGATTTTCTCGAATGCGCTCCCGCATCGAGGTCTCGACACGACTAGCAGCCGTGATAGATAGTAAAGTCATTGCCGCAAGCTCAGCCTTGCGACTAAGGGCATCTGCCACTTGGTTTGTCCTCCCCGCCTTGTGCTCAAAGGTGAAGTCAAATTCTGCCAAGAATTCCTGCCACCGACCCTGCTTGGCACTTAACTTGGGTTGAGAGAAGAAGTGACTAACAGCGGAATTGTCAGTCTTAACAACAAATCTAGACCCCAGTAAGTAGTGTCTCCACACACGCAAACAGTGAATCACGGCAAGCATCTCCTTCTCCTGGGCTGTGTATCTTCTTTCCACATCTGAGAGTTTATGGCTTTCGAAAGCAACAGGATGTCCTTCCTGAAGTAAGACTCCCCCTAGAGCAAAATCAGAGGCATCAGTTTGTACCTCAAAATGCTTTTGGATGTTCGGCAAGGCGAGTACAGGATCTTCCATCATAGCCCTCTTCATGTCTTCAAAAGCCGTTTGGCATTGTTCACTCCAACGCCACGGGACTCCCTTCTTCAATAATTCTGTCAATGGAGTCGCCCTTCTTGAGTACCCTTCTACAAATTTTCGATAGTAATTGGCTAATCCCAAGAAAGAACGAAGCTCCTTTACACCATTAGGGGTTCTCCACTCCTGGATCGCCCTCACCTTCTCCATGTCCATGCGGATACGGCCACGCTCGATGATATGGCCAAGAAACTTAATACGCTCTTGCGCAAAAGAGCACTTCTCCCGCTTAACAAATAATTGATTCTGCTTCAACCGCTTGAAAACCAGCTTGAGGTGCTCGACGTGCTCCTCCATAGTAGCACTATATACCACTATATCATCCAGATAAACGACCACAAATTTATCTAAAAAGTCATTAAACACCTGGTTCATGAGAGTACAAAATGTTGCAGGTGCATTGGTCAGTCCAAAAGGCATTACTAGGAATTCGAAAGCTCCATAACGAGTAACACAAGTCGTCTTCGGCTCATCCCCCTCTGCAATTCTGACTTGATAGTATCCCGATCTCAAGTCCAGCTTCGTGAAAAATTTGGCTCCACTCAACTGGTCAAAGAGGTCCTGTACCACAGGAATGGGGTACTTGTTCCGGACAGTGATCTTGTTAAGGGCTCTGTAATCTACACACATTCGGAGGCTCCCATCCTGCTTCTTCTGGAACAACACCGGAGCTCCAAATGGTGCTTTGGAAGGTCTGATGAATCCTGCCTCCAACAACTCGTTCAGCTGCTTCCGTAGTTCTGCCAATTCTGGAGGGGCCATCCGATAAGGGCTTCGGGCAGGGGGTTTCACCCCTGGGATTAATTCAATCTCATGATCAATCTCCCTTCTCGGCGGCAAGGTTGGTGGTAGTTTCTCAGGCATTACTTCCTCAAAGCCTTTCAACACGGCCTGAATCTCTGCAGGAACTTGCTCGTCTTCATCAAAATCTTCTTGTGGCTTCGGCACTGCCACGAAAGAGGGTTCCATCCGCTTCACTCCCTTCTTGAATTGAATAGCGGATAGGAGTTTGGCTCCCTCGGTCTGCCTAACTTCAACAGGCACCATGCTGGGGTTCTCTCCCATGATCAACAAGCAATTGGCAGCTGGAACAGGCATGGCCTGGTGCCCTAGGAGGAACTCCATCCCCAACACCACATCAAAATCATCCATCTGGGCAACTACAAAGTCTGTTCTCCCCTGCCACGAACCAAGCTTCACCATAACTTGTTTGGCTATGCCGGCGGTAGGTGAAGCCTGAGAGTTTACAGCCTTGAGACGGCCCAAGTCCTTCTCCAACTTTAAGCCGAGCCTTTTGGCTTCTCCCACTGAGATGAAATTGTGGGTGGCACCAGTATCCACCATAACGCTAGTGGCTGCCTTCCCTCCCACATTGCCTTTGACAAACATAAGCCCTTTGCTCGGATTCTTCTTGCTACTATCGGCTTGTCTTTTTAGTGCATTTAAAAATCGAAGAGCTCCCATCCTCGGAGCGTCTACTTCTTCCATATCATTCTCTTCTTCTTCAACTTCTTGAGGAGTTTCTTGGGTTTGATCTTGAATGCTTGCTTGAAGTGCGCTAAGTGCAGCTTTGTGGGGGCACTCCGCAACTCTGTGTGGTCCATTGCACAAGAAGCAAGAAATGGGTCTAAGTCTGGTATTGGCATTGGACCCTTGGGAAGACGTTGATGAGTTAGCAGGGTTAGGCTTCCGGTACTCTCCTCCCCCACTTTTCCCTTTGTTGAACCTGTTAGATTGTCCTCCACTCCCACTAGAAGATGAAGTGGCATTACTGGCATTCTTCTTAGTGGCAGAAGAGTCAGGGGTATAGTCTGTTAAGCGTTCAGCAGCAGCCAAAGCAGTTGGGACATCCGAGATTCTTTGTCGTTGAAGTTCCGTTCTAGCCCATGGCTTTAGCCCTTCAAGGAACCAAAACAATCGATCCGCCTCCGTCATGTCTCGGATGTCGAGCATTAATCCCGAAAACTTCTTCACATACTCCCGCATTGAGCTCGTCTGCTTCAACTCCCTGAGCTGACGTCTTGCCATATATTCTACATTCTCAGGGAAGAATTGTAATTTCAACTCCTTCTTCAGGTCTTCCCAAGAGTCAATGGAACATCTTCCATTTTGTATCTCTTCGAATTTGGTCCTCCACCAGAGCTTCGCATCTCCTACAAGATACATGCATGCCACCTCGACTTTCTCTTCTTCTGTATTAAACTTCATGGCCCGGAGGTATCTCTCCATGTCAAACAGGAAGTTCTCTAACTCCTTGGCATCTCGGGCCCCGTTAAAAGTTCGAGGTTCTGGGAACTTGACCTTTCTCGATTCGAGTCCCCCATCCCTTGGATTACTATTTCCAATAGCGTGCATGGTCACATTAAGCTTCATCTTCATGTCTTCCATCTCTGCTCTCAGGGCATTGATGACCCCTTGCATCTGACCCACTTGCTCTTCAAGGCGGTGTTGTGCCTCGATAGCAGTCTCACCCCTGGCACTCCCCGATGGGCGGCTAGTATCGCCCTCCTCACCCCATCGTGGTCTACAAAGGTGAGATTCTATGGTGACAACTCTTTGGGTGAGCTCGGGGATTCTGTACCCATCAACTTCTTGCTTAAAGTCAATCAACGAGTCACTGAGCCCATCGACTTCACGCTCGATATATGCAAATCTTTCCTTGGTGTTTAATCGTTCGGTGTTGGTGGTCTTCGACTTACCCATGGCTCGCCAATCTTAGCCAAGGGCTCTGATACCAACTGTCACGGGCTGAGAGGTTTAGCTAGTCAGACCGTGCGGCACTTGCCTGCAAGCAAGTCAGCCAACCATTAGTTCAAACATCCGAAAGTATATTATTGGGATTCACATCGAAGGCACAACAATTCTATTAACAACCAAGGTGGCAAAGCACCATCAAGCAATCACAAGACAAGCACATCATAGACAACCAACATAGAAAGCAAGTAAGCAAC
>CM039436.1:1752525-1757525 GCA_022379115.2 Bauhinia variegata
ATTTTTTGCGATTTTTGTAAAGTTTCGGACTTTGAAAAATCATAGAAAATAATTCGTATGTCCAAAAATTATGAAATTTGGTCACGAGGTAGATTGGATTTTTCTTAACATCTGTACAAAATTTCAGCTCAAAATACCAACTCTAGCTCAAAAAAAGGGCCTTATGTTGGCTCAGAAAAATGATGTCTGGTCCTGCCAGAAGGGAAACTGCAAATTAAGCTCTTTAAGGGGGTGCTGGTTGTCTTGCCTTGCTCATGGGCAGCAGCCATGCCATGGGGCATCCCCCCACGCCCAATGCATGCCGCAAGCACAATGCTAGGTATGCTTGGGCGTTGACACCATGGCACCCGTCGGTAGTCGGCATGGGCGGGTGGTGGCACGCGGTGGCGGCCGCCGCCGCCGCCCGGCCGATTTTCCGGCCCGTCGGGGGCAAGTTGGCATGATTAAAATGAAGCCATTGACGCATGTGGTTGGGTCCGATCGTGAATATATGATGCCATTTGCCCCCATCGGTTAAGGAATTGACGGATTAAATGGCACTCGTGAGTGCTTGTGCTTCCCTGCCAAGGAGCGGTTGCTTTGACGGAGCTGCATTGGCATGCATTGGGGTCGTGCTTGGCATGGTGGGCTTGCTTGATGTTGGATCTGTGAAGGCGATGGGGCCGGTGCCTAGCGAAAGGGCTCGGGATGATGGGCGTTGGCCGTTTTGACGTGCGCGCCCCCTCCTGAACACCCCTTAGAGTAGCTAGCCCGTAACCGGAGCCGGAGCTGTGACGATGATGGCATTACCTACCATGCTGGGCGGACACGGCCCTTGTGCTTGCTCTTTCATTTCTTGAGCAACCGCGTCCCTGTAAGTGCGAGTAGCGGCATCGAACCTTGTCCGAACGTGCCCGTTATGACGGTGTTGCATCTGCACGCATTGGGGTCGTGCTTGGCATGGTGGGCTTGCTTGATGTTGGATCTGTGAAGGCGATGGTGCCGGTGCCTAGCGAAAGGGCTCGGGATGATGGGCGTTGGCCGTTTTGACGTGCGCGCCCCCTCCTGAACACCCCTTAGAGTAGCTAGCCCGAAACCGGAGCTCGAGCTCTGACGATGATGGCATTACCTACCATGGTGGGCAAACGACGCTTGTGCTTGCTCTTGCTCTACTCGAGCGGTCTTGTTGGGCAACGAACCCTGCCTAAGTGTCACAGTCTCACTTGCGACACTCACTTTGTGCCTCTACACTTCTCCGTTTCCTTCAAGACTTTGCAGTAAAATAGAGGAGGGTGCAGAGGAGCTCCACACCAAATTTTGGACTTAGCGCATCACTAGATAATTTTTGCCATTTTCTGTAAAATTGGGGGTATTTTTGTATTTTCCCAGAGACTCGCTTGTCCAGTGCCGAAGAAAAGCACATGGCCGCGTTCTTTGGATTTTTATCTTCGTTTTGACAGGTCATTTGTCGAATTCCGACATTCGGTTCTCCAAAAAGAGGCCTTATGTTGGCTCGGAAAAATGATGTCTTGTCCTGCCAGGAGGGAATCTGTAAATTAAGCTCTTTAGGGGGGGGGCGCCAGGTGACCTTGGGTGGGTCTTGGTGCCAGCATAGGGGACGGCTTGGTGTTGCTATATACTTCCCCTACACCAAGCCAACTACTTGTATGCATGAGATATCAATAAAGAAGTAGCCCCTCTTCTTTTATTTGTCCCGACTCGTGTTGCTTACTTGTTTTCTATGTTGGTTGTCTATGATGTGCTTGTCTTGTGATTGCTTGATGGTGCTTTGCCACCTTGGTTGTTAATAGAATTGTTGTGCCTTCGATGTGAATCCCAATAATATACTTTCGGATGTTTGAACTAATGGTTGGCTGACTTGCTTGCAGGCAAGTGCCGCACGGTCTGACTAGCTAAATCTCTCAGCCCGTGACAGTTGGTATCAGAGCCCTTGGCTAAGATTGGCGAGCCATGGGTAAGTCGAAGACCACCAACACCGAACGATTAAACACCAAGGAAAGATTTGCATATATCGAGCGTGAAGTCGATGGGCTCAGTGACTCGTTGATTGACTTTAAGCAAGAAGTTGATGGGTACAGAATCCCCGAGCTCACCCAAAGAGTTGTCACCATAGAATCTCACCTTTGTAGACCACGATGGGGTGAGGAGGGCGATACTAGCCGCCCATCGGGGAGTGCCAGGGGTGAGACTGCTATCGAGGCACAACACCGCCTTGAAGAGCAAGTGGGTCAGATGCAAGGGGTCATCAATGCCCTGAGAGCAGAGATGGAAGACATGAAGATGAAGCTTAATGTGACCATGCACGCTATTGGAAATAGTAATCCAAGGGATGGGGGACTCGAATCGAGAAAGGTCAAGTTCCCAGAACCTCGAACTTTTAACGGGGCCCGAGATGCCAAGGAGTTAGAGAACTTCCTGTTTGACATGGAGAGATACCTCCGGGCCATGAAGTTTAATACAGAAGAAGAGAAAGTCGAGGTGGCATGCATGTATCTTGTAGGAGATGCGAAGCTCTGGTGGAGGACCAAATTCGAGGAGATACAAAATGGAAGATGTTCCATTGACTCTTGGGAAGACCTGAAGAAGGAGTTGAAATTACAATTCTTCCCTGAGAATGTAGAATATATGGCAAGACGTCAGCTCAGGGAGTTGAAGCAGACGAGCTCAATGCGGGAGTATGTGAAGAAGTTTTCGGGATTAATGCTCGACATCCGAGACATGACGGAGGCGGATCGATTGTTTTGGTTCCTTGAAGGGCTAAAGCCATGGGCTAGAACGGAACTTCAACGACAAAGAATCTCGGATGTCCCAACTGCTTTGGCTGCTGCTGAACGCTTAACAGACTATACCCCTGACTCTTCTGCCACTAAGAAGAATGCCAGTAATGCCACTTCATCTTCTAGTGGGAGTGGAGGACAATCTAACAGGTTCAACAAAGGGAAAAGTGGGGGAGGAGAGTACCGGAAGCCTAACCCTGCTAACTCATCAACGTCTTCCCAAGGGTCCAATGCCAATACTAGACTTAGACCCATTTCTTGCTTCTTGTGCAATGGACCACACAGAGTTGCGGAGTGCCCCCACAAAGCTGCACTTAGCGCACTTCAAGCAAGCATTCAAGATCAAACCCAAGAAACTCCTCAAGAAGTTGAAGAAGAAGAGAATGATATGGAAGAAGTAGACGCTCCGAGGATGGGAGCTCTTCGATTTTTAAATGCACTAAAAAGACAAGCCGATAGTAGCAAGAAGAATCCGAGCAAAGGGCTTATGTTTGTCAAAGGCAATGTGGGAGGGAAGGCAGCCACTAGCGTTATGGTGGATACTGGTGCCACCCACAATTTCATCTCAGTGGGAGAAGCCAAAAGGCTCGGCTTAAAGTTGGAGAAGGACTTGGGCCGTCTCAAGGCTGTAAACTCTCAGGCTTCACCTACCGCCGGCATAGCCAAACAAGTTATGGTGAAGCTTGGTTCGTGGCAGGGGAGAACAGACTTTGTAGTTGCCCAGATGGATGATTTTGATGTGGTGTTGGGGATGGAGTTCCTCCTAGGGCACCAGGCCATGCCTGTTCCAGCTGCCAATTGCTTGTTGATCATGGGAGAGAACCCCAGCATGGTGCCTGTTGAAGTTAGGCAAACCGAGGGAGCCAAACTCCTATCCGCTATTCAATTCAAGAAGGGAGTGAAGCGGATGGAACCCTCTTTCGTGGCAGTGCCGAAGCCACAAGAAGATTTTGATGAAGACGAGCAAGTTCCTGCAGAGATTCAGGCCGTGTTGAAAGGCTTTGAGGAAGTAATGCCTGAGAAACTACCACCAACCTTGCCGCCGAGAAGGGAGATTGATCATGAGATTGAATTAATCCCAGGGGTGAAACCCCCTGCCCGAAGCCCTTATCGGATGGCCCCTCCAGAATTGGCAGAACTACGGAAGCAGCTGAACGAGTTGTTGGAGGCAGGATTCATCAGACCTTCCAAAGCACCATTTGGAGCTCCGGTGTTGTTCCAGAAGAAGCAGGATGGGAGCCTCCGAATGTGTGTAGATTACAGAGCCCTTAACAAGATCACTGTCCGGAACAAGTACCCCATTCCTGTGGTACAGGACCTCTTTGACCAGTTGAGTGGAGCCAAATTTTTCACGAAGCTGGACTTGAGATCGGGATACTATCAAGTCAGAATTGCAGAGGGGGATGAGCCGAAGACGACTTGTGTTACTCGTTATGGAGCTTTCGAATTCCTAGTAATGCCTTTTGGACTGACCAATGCACCTGCAACATTTTGTACTCTCATGAACCAGGTGTTTAATGACTTTTTAGATAAATTTGTGGTCGTTTATCTGGATGATATAGTGGTATATAGTGCTACTATGGAGGAGCACGTCGAGCACCTCAAGCTGGTTTTCAAGCGGTTGAAGCAGAATCAATTATTTGTTAAGCGGGAGAAGTGCTCTTTTGCGCAAGAGCGTATTAAGTTTCTTGGCCATATCATCGAGCGTGGCCGTATCCGCATGGACATGGAGAAGGTGAGGGCGATCCAGGAGTGGAGAACCCCTAATGGTGTAAAGGAGCTTCGTTCTTTCTTGGGATTAGCCAATTACTATCGAAAATTTGTAGAAGGGTACTCAAGAAGGGCGACTCCATTGACAGAATTATTGAAGAAGGGAGTCCCGTGGCGTTGGAGTGAACAATGCCAAACGGCTTTTGAAGACATGAAGAGGGCTATGATGGAAGATCCTGTACTCGCCTTGCCGAACATCCAAAAGCATTTTGAGGTACAAACTGATGCCTCTGATTTTGCTCTAGGGGGAGTCTTACTTCAGGAAGGACATCCTGTTGCTTTCGAAAGCCATAAACTCTCAGATGTGGAAAGAAGATACACAGCCCAGGAGAAGGAGATGCTTGCCGTGATTCACTGTTTGCGTGTGTGGAGACACTACTTACTGGGGTCTAGATTTGTTGTTAAGACTGACAATTCCGCTGTTAGTCACTTCTTCTCTCAACCCAAGTTAAG
>CM039436.1:1845025-1850025 GCA_022379115.2 Bauhinia variegata
TTTGGCATGATAATAACATGGTCCAAGTTTAAGGTGGCATTGACCTTGGTCGTGCCCATTGTCCCCATACCTTGCAAATGCCAAGGTGTTCGTTGGTGCTCATGACAAGGGGTAGTGGTAGCATAACGTTGCGTCTTGTGGGCCTCATCGTGGGCAACCTCGCTGCACTTGAGCCCCCGCATGGGTTGCCATGTTGCACATGAGCTGCAGCATGTGTGCATGAGGGGTGCAACGTTGCATGTCGTGAGCCTCGGTGTGGCCTGGCATGGGCAGCAATGCAGGCTACGTGTGCAGCTCCACGGGCAGCATGTGCGGCAGCATGCAGGCAGGTTGTGCGGCAGCATGGGCAGCATGTGCGGCAGCCAAGGCAGCATGCAGGCAGCGTGTGCGGCAGCATGGGCATCATGTGCGGCAGCCAAGGCAGCGTGTGCGGCAGCATGGGCAGCATGTGCGGCAGCCAAGGCAGCATGCAGGCAGCTTGTGCGGCAGCATGGGCAGCATGTGCGGCAGCCAAGGCAGCATGCAGGCAGCGTGTGCGGCAGCATGGGCATCATGTGCGGCAGCCAAGGCAGCATGCAGGCAGCGTGTGCGGCAGCATGGGCAGCATGTGCGGCAGCCAAGGCAGCATGCAGGCAGGTTGTGCGGCAGCATGGGCAGCATGTGCGGCAGCCAAGGCAGCATGCAGGCAGCGTGTGCGGCAGCATGGGCATCATGTGCGGCAGCCAAGGCAGCGTGTGCGGCAGCATGGGCAGCATGTGCGGCAGCCAAGGCAGCATGCAGGCAGCGTGTGCGGCAGCATGGGCATCATGTGCGGCAGCCAAGGCAGCATGCAGGCAGGTTGTGCGGCAGCATGGGCAGCATGTGCGGCAGCCAAGGCAGCATGCAGCGTGTGCGGCAGCATGGGCAGCATGTGCGGCAGCCAAGGCAGCATGTGCGGCAGCCGGCAGCTTGTGCGGCAGCATGGGCAGCATGTGCGGCAGCCAAGGCAGCATGCAGGCAGCGTGTGCGGCAGCATGGGCAGCATGTGCGGCAGCTTGGGCATCATGTGCGCAGCTTGTGCGCAGCATGGGCAGCCAAGGCAGCATGCAGGCAGCTGTGCGGCAGCATGGGCATCATGTGCCAAGCCAAGTGTCACAGTCTCACTTGCGACACTCACTTTGTGCCTCTACACTTCTCCGTTTCCTTCAAGACTTTGCAGTAAAATAGAGGAGGGTGCAGAGGAGCTCCACACCAAATTTTGGACTTAGCGCATCACTAGATAATTTTTGCCATTTTCTGTAAAATTGGGGGTATTTTTGTATTTTCCCAGAGACTCGCTTGTCCAGTGCCGAAGAAAAGCACATGGCCGCGTTCTTTGGATTTTTATCTTCGTTTTGACAGGTCATTTGTCGAATTCCGACATTCGGTTCTCCAAAAAGAGGCCTTATGTTGGCTCGGAAAAATGATGTCTTGTCCTGCCAGGAGGGAATCTGTAAATTAAGCTCTTTAGGGGGGGGGCGCCAGGTGACCTTGGGTGGGTCTTGGTGCCAGCATAGGGGACGGCTTGGTGTTGCTATATACTTCCCCTACACCAAGCCAACTACTTGTATGCATGAGATATCAATAAAGAAGTAGCCCCTCTTCTTTTATTTGTCCCGACTCGTGTTGCTTACTTGCTTTCTATGTTGGTTGTCTATGATGTGCTTGTCTTGTGATTGCTTGATGGTGCTTTGCCACCTTGGTTGTTAATAGAATTGTTGTGCCTTCGATGTGAATCCCAATAATATACTTTCGGATGTTTGAACTAATGGTTGGCTGACTTGCTTGCAGGCAAGTGCCGCACGGTCTGACTAGCTAAACCTCTCAGCCCGTGACAGTTGGTATCAGAGCCCTTGGCTAAGATTGGCGAGCCATGGGTAAGTCGAAGACCACCAACACCGAACGATTAAACACCAAGGAAAGATTTGCATATATCGAGCGTGAAGTCGATGGGCTCAGTGACTCGTTGATTGACTTTAAGCAAGAAGTTGATGGGTACAGAATCCCCGAGCTCACCCAAAGAGTTGTCACCATAGAATCTCACCTTTGTAGACCACGATGGGGTGAGGAGGGCGATACTAGCCGCCCATCGGGGAGTGCCAGGGGTGAGACTGCTATCGAGGCACAACACCGCCTTGAAGAGCAAGTGGGTCAGATGCAAGGGGTCATCAATGCCCTGAGAGCAGAGATGGAAGACATGAAGATGAAGCTTAATGTGACCATGCACGCTATTGGAAATAGTAATCCAAGGGATGGGGGACTCGAATCGAGAAAGGTCAAGTTCCCAGAACCTCGAACTTTTAACGGGGCCCGAGATGCCAAGGAGTTAGAGAACTTCCTGTTTGACATGGAGAGATACCTCCGGGCCATGAAGTTTAATACAGAAGAAGAGAAAGTCGAGGTGGCATGCATGTATCTTGTAGGAGATGCGAAGCTCTGGTGGAGGACCAAATTCGAAGAGATACAAAATGGAAGATGTTCCATTGACTCTTGGGAAGACCTGAAGAAGGAGTTGAAATTACAATTCTTCCCTGAGAATGTAGAATATATGGCAAGACGTCAGCTCAGGGAGTTGAAGCAGACGAGCTCAATGCGGGAGTATGTGAAGAAGTTTTCGGGATTAATGCTCGACATCCGAGACATGACGGAGGCGGATCGATTGTTTTGGTTCCTTGAAGGGCTAAAGCCATGGGCTAGAACGGAACTTCAACGACAAAGAATCTCGGATGTCCCAACTGCTTTGGCTGCTGCTGAACGCTTAACAGACTATACCCCTGACTCTTCTGCCACTAAGAAGAATGCCAGTAATGCCACTTCATCTTCTAGTGGGAGTGGAGGACAATCTAACAGGTTCAACAAAGGGAAAAGTGGGGGAGGAGAGTACCGAAGCCTAACCCTGCTAACTCATCAACGTCTTCCCAAGGGTCCAATGCCAATACCAGACTTAGACCCATTTCTTGCTTCTTGTGCAATGGACCACACAGAGTTGCGGAGTGCCCCCACAAAGCTGCACTTAGCGCACTTCAAGCAAGCATTCAAGATCAAACCCAAGAAACTCCTCAAGAAGTTGAAGAAGAAGAGAATGATATGGAAGAAGTAGACGCTCCGAGGATGGGAGCTCTTCGATTTTTAAATGCACTAAAAAGACAAGCCGATAGTAGCAAGAAGAATCCGAGCAAAGGGCTTATGTTTGTCAAAGGCAATGTGGGAGGGAAGGCAGCCACTAGCGTTATGGTGGATACTGGTGCCACCCACAATTTCATCTCAGTGGGAGAAGCCAAAAGGCTCGGCTTAAAGTTGGAGAAGGACTTGGGCCGTCTCAAGGCTGTAAACTCTCAGGCTTCACCTACCGCCGGCATAGCCAAACAAGTTATGGTGAAGCTTGGTTCGTGGCAGGGGAGAACAGACTTTGTAGTTGCCCAGATGGATGATTTTGATGTGGTGTTGGGGATGGAGTTCCTCCTAGGGCACCAGGCCATGCCTGTTCCAGCTGCCAATTGCTTGTTGATCATGGGAGAGAACCCCAGCATGGTGCCTGTTGAAGTTAGGCAGACCGAGGGAGCCAAACTCCTATCCGCTATTCAATTCAAGAAGGGAGTGAAGCGGATGGAACCCTCTTTCGTGGCAGTGCCGAAGCCACAAGAAGATTTTGATGAAGACGAGCAAGTTCCTGCAGAGATTCAGGCCGTGTTGAAAGGCTTTGAGGAAGTAATGCCTGAGAAACTACCACCAACCTTGCCGCCGAGAAGGGAGATTGATCATGAGATTGAATTAATCCCAGGGGTGAAACCCCCTGCCCGAAGCCCTTATCGGATGGCCCCTCCAGAATTGGCAGAACTACGGAAGCAGCTGAACGAGTTGTTGGAGGCAGGATTCATCAGACCTTCCAAAGCACCATTTGGAGCTCCGGTGTTGTTCCAGAAGAAGCAGGATGGGAGCCTCCGAATGTGTGTAGATTACAGAGCCCTTAACAAGATCACTGTCCGGAACAAGTACCCCATTCCTGTGGTACAGGACCTCTTTGACCAGTTGAGTGGAGCCAAATTTTTCACGAAGCTGGACTTGAGATCGGGATACTATCAAGTCAGAATTGCAGAGGGGGATGAGCCGAAGACGACTTGTGTTACTCGTTATGGAGCTTTCGAATTCCTAGTAATGCCTTTTGGACTGACCAATGCACCTGCAACATTTTGTACTCTCATGAACCAGGTGTTTAATGACTTTTTAGATAAATTTGTGGTCGTTTATCTGGATGATATAGTGGTATATAGTGCTACTATGGAGGAGCACGTCGAGCACCTCAAGCTGGTTTTCAAGCGGTTGAAGCAGAATCAATTATTTGTTAAGCGGGAGAAGTGCTCTTTTGCGCAAGAGCGTATTAAGTTTCTTGGCCATATCATCGAGCGTGGCCGTATCCGCATGGACATGGAGAAGGTGAGGGCGATCCAGGAGTGGAGAACCCCTAATGGTGTAAAGGAGCTTCGTTCTTTCTTGGGATTAGCCAATTACTATCGAAAATTTGTAGAAGGGTACTCAAGAAGGGCGACTCCATTGACAGAATTATTGAAGAAGGGAGTCCCGTGGCGTTGGAGTGAACAATGCCAAACGGCTTTTGAAGACATGAAGAGGGCTATGATGGAAGATCCTGTACTCGCCTTGCCGAACATCCAAAAGCATTTTGAGGTACAAACTGATGCCTCTGATTTTGCTCTAGGGGGAGTCTTACTTCAGGAAGGACATCCTGTTGCTTTCGAAAGCCATAAACTCTCAGATGTGGAAAGAAGATACACAGCCCAGGAGAAGGAGATGCTTGCCGTGATTCACTGTTTGCGTGTGTGGAGACACTACTTACTGGGGTCTAGATTTGTTGTTAAGACTGACAATTCCGCTGTTAGTCACTTCTTCTCTCAACCCAAGTTAAGTGCCAAGCAGGGTCGGTGGCAGGAATTCTTGGCAGAATTTGACTTCACCTTTGAGCACAA
>CM039436.1:1885025-1890025 GCA_022379115.2 Bauhinia variegata
AAAAACAAAAACACTAAAAAAAAAAAAGGAAGAAAGAAAGAAAGAAAGCTTTTTAAATAAATTATTGCTATGTGAGATTTTCTGTGTCAACTTAACAGAAAGGTCGGAAATATTTTTGCAAAATTTGACAATGTCAAAAGTCATGTTAGCAATCAGTTTTCAAATGACTCGATCAATAATCAAAAGTCAGAAGAATTGTTTTTATGATTTAGCCAAAAATGAGTTTCTCGTGCCTACAATGATTTATCTCGCTGTAAATATTATTTATGCAAAAAAAGAAGAAGAGATTTTCTTGCAAAAAAAAATTAGTTTTCATGTCAAAAATGAATTTTGTAAACATCCTTGCTAACAACATTCAGCATATTTAAATTTCTCATGCCAAATATAACTTTTTATGCCAAAATGCTTTTTGTCCAAAGGACATTCTCGCCAACAACATTCGACTTATTTAAATTTTCCTTGCCAAATCTTAGCTTTTCTTGCCAAATCTTAACTTTCTTTGCCAAATCTTAGTTTCATTCCAAATCTTAGTTTTCATGCCAAAATGAGCTTTGTCGAAGACATTCGACTAATTTAAATTTTTCATGCCAAATCTTAGCTTTCATTGCTAAACCTTAGTTTTCATGCCAAAATGAGGTTTGTCCAAAGGACATATTTGTCGAAGACATTCGACTCATTTAAATTTTCCTTGCCAAATCTTAGCTTTCCTTGCCAAATCTTAGCTTTCATGCCAAATCTTAGCTTTCCTTGCCAAATCTTAGTTTCATGCCAAAATGATCTTTGTCGAAGACATTCGACTCATTTAAATTTTTTATGCCAAATCTTAGCTTTCCTCGCCAAATCTTAGTTTTCATGCCAAAGTGATTTAATTTTCATGCCAAATGATTTAATTTTCCAATGCCAAAGTGATTTAATTTTCCTTGCCAAAATGATTTAATTTTCATGCTAAATGATTTAATTTTCCAATGCCAAAGTGATTTAATTTTCCTTGCCAAAGTGATTTAATTTTCCAATGCCAAAGTGATTTAATTTTTCAATGCCAAAGTGTTTTAATTTTCCTGCCAAAGTGATTTAATTTTTCCAATGCCAAAGTGATTTAATTTTCCTTGCCAAAATGATTTAATTTTCCAATGCCAAAGTGATTTAATTTCTCTTGCCAAAGTGATTTAATTTCCCATTTGCCAAAGTGATTTAATTTTCATTTGCCACAGTGATTTAATTCCCGTTTGCCAAAGTGAGTTTAATTTTCCCATCCAAAATGAGTTTTTTAATTTCATGCTAAAGAAATAGTTTTCATGCAAAACAAAATGAAAAAAGAAGAAAAGAAGAAATTCAAAAATAAAAAATTTCTTTGTCTCAAAGTCTTTCTCTTTGCTCTTCTCACTATTTTTACTTGCAAGCTAAGTTGTGATGGCTCCTTCAAAGAAGTCCAAGCTCAATCAATTGCGCTTTGTCAAGCAACTTATCAAGTTCAGACTTAGAAATGCATCACTAATAGGAAAGAAAGAAAGTTCAGAACGCAACTTGGAGGCCAAAGTGGATGAGTTGAAGTCGAAGATGAATGAAATGATGGGATTGTTGGGAGGAATTTCAAAATGCCTTGGTTCTCAGCGTAATCTTTACCTGAGATTGATGATTTGATGTTAAGAGTCAATGATAGAGTGAGGTTGTTAAAAGAGAATTTGAAATTGAAAGGGCTGATGGAAAGGGTGGATGCGCCTACACAAAAAACGACCTCTCTTGCGGAAAGCCCTGCCATTTTGACTTCTTTGGGTGGGGTAAATGCTGGAGTGTTGCCTCAAACCATACCATTAAATGCAAACTTGGCTTGTCAAGCAGGGTCTAGCTCAATGTTGCCATGTGTTCAAAAGACCCCTGGGGGAATGGTAATTAGTGTGATGCCTAGTTTGAGCAAGATTTTTCCTAATTACCAAGCTTCAACTCATTCCTCCCACCCCAATTCACTTAATTTCATCCCACCACCTCAAACCTACCACCCAACCTCATCAAATCCTACTCATTTCACTTAACCATATCTAGTAAACCCTCATAACCATTTTGCTCCTAGACCTTTGGTTAGTCCTGATTACCAAACTAAACATGACAAGAATGCACCTTACCCAAATATTTCCATTCCAAAGTTAGAGTTGCTCAGGCAATTATGTAATGCAGGTGTTATGACCCATAGACATATTCAGCCTCAACGATCACCTTTCCCTCACTGGTACAATCCGAACCTCAAATGTGAATATCATTTGGGAACTATTGGGCATTCCATTGAAACTTGCCCTGTTTTTAAGGAAACTGTGATTTACTTGTTACGGCAAAAGAAAATTGTCATCGATGGAATAGGAAGAAGGGCGATCATCAATACCAACTCGGTGCCCAATCATGCATGAAGTAAAGGGTGGAAGACCATCTAGAAGAGGAGGAATGCTTGGCTGCTATAAAGCATCTTTGAAGAAAATTCAAGCGAGTAGGGATTGATCAGCTAGAATATGGAATCATTACAAAATTTGAATTATTTTAAGAAATGTTTGCTTTTGCTGTTAATTTTTGAATTGCTTGCACTTTGCTTAACTGTCATCGAAGAAGTAATTTTCATGGGGATGGTTTATTTTCACTTTCCTTCATGCCAAACTTGCATCATTATTCCATTTTCTATTCAATGTTTTATTGACCTCCATCTTGCAAAATTCTCCTCATGAGTCTTGATAACATGAATTTTTTGCCTTCCATTAGTGATTTTAGATATCCAATAGTTGATTCTCATTTTGGCTTGGAAAGGGATGCATACTAATATGGAGAGAATATAGACCTTGGATCACTTTTGGGTTGACTATCACAAGCCTACTCATGGAGATTCCTGAATCAAGATAGAATGGATATGGCAACCCTACACAAGCATGAAATATTCAACTAGGACAACATTGAGCCATGGACAATTCAGTGTGGTTGAAGGAGAAAAGACTAACTGAGGAACTTCTCAAGAGCAAGCTCTTAGAACACTCGATCAAAGATTCGAACATGCTAATGTTCAACTATGAAAGTATTATTTTTCATAGATGTGAGTTTTCCACAAATGGTGAGGTCAAGAAGTGTCAAGATTCATTACCCCGCAAAAAAAAAAAAAAAAGACAAAAAAACAAAAAGAGAAGAAAAGAAGCCCGCTAGGCCAAAAACTTAAATAGAATGGTCTAGCCAAAAGTTAGGGCATTCAAAAAACCAAAAAAAAAAAGAAAAAAGACACAAGTGGGGTTGCAAATCTAAAAGCTCAACATGGACATATTGATCTAAAGCTCATAGTCATAGTCAAAATCTCTAAGTGTTCTAAATTTTGCTCAGCACAAGAAGAGGGGATGTTTTGAAATTTGTTTGACAGCGGAAAGAAGATGAAGCGATCGCTTTCTCAACCCAAGAAAGAGATAGGTTGTGAAACATATTCATGAATAGGAAGAAGATGTGTTCTCTCATTTAGTTGCCAATGCAAGAAGATGTTGTGTTCCCTCAATTAATTGTTAACATAGAAAAGGCTATATTCTTTCCATCACAAGGAAGTCCCATCAAGGCAAAGTGAGAATCGATATGTTTGGCTATGTTAAAATTGTAAACTGGGGCAAATTTCCAACTTGCAAATTTTTCATGAATTCATGTTGGCTCCTACAACAATTAATTCGAATTACGTGGGCTTTAATTCCTATTCGAGGATATATATTCAATAGCACAAGTCCAATTTGAAAAATTCCCAGAATGGGGCAAGCCATCATTTCAAAAAGCTTTGTCATCTTATCCTACCCCATCTTGTCATGACCCACACTAGGGCAAATCATCATTCAAAATTTTGTTGAATTTCTTGGTTTCATAAAATAAAAGGGGTTAGCTATTTGAGTTAACTTCTCTTCTTCAAAAATTTCCTAAGGGGATTAATTATTCGAATTAATTTCCTTCCCTCGTGTGATCGTCCCAATGTTAATTATAATTTTGATGCTTCAAATAAAGTGCAATGTAATTTTAATTTAACATCAAAATTATGCATTCCGTGAAGGAATCATTTTGATAATGGTCTCTAGATTTCTAGAACATCCCTAGCCCAAGGGCAAAGTGCAATTCAAAATGCCAAGGCAACATGAAGTTGAAAATAGTGGAGTAAATGGAAGTGTAAAATACAAGGGCAAAATGAAGTTAATAATGTGGGGACAATGTGAAGTTTAAGTGGAGGTGCAAATTGAAGGATGAAGAAAACAATGAATAAAATGGAGATTCAAAGCCTAGCAGTTTTATGTACCAAAGCAAGCCATTGGATTAGAGCGTTATTGATTGAGCTAGATGCTTCTAACAAAGAGGTTCATTTTGACTCATCCCAAAAAAAAAAAAAAAGAGGAGAAAGAATTTACATTTTTCATCCATTGCATGTCTACATTTTGGGGTTTCAAATAATTACATAGACAAAATATGAGTCTTTCATCTTTACATGTATATTATATCAGGTACTTCCCAAGCCAAGCTTATCTCGTCCCCCTATAAGATACATGTAAAGTGGGGCAAATGAGACATCATATTTTGTTTGAGATTTTCAGCTTAAAGAAAAGGGATCAATAAATTGTTTTCTTATCGACAGGGCTTGGTCATTCAATTCAAAAATTTATTTTTCTGCCATCAAGTATTTCAAAATTATTTTCTTGCCGGCAAGGCCCAAGCATTCAATTCAAAGTCAAATCAAGAGTTTATTTTCTGCCATTAAATTCTTTGCCATTGATTCTCAATCATTAATTTTCTTCTAAAAAAAAATAGTTTTGGTTTGATTAACGTTCATTGTTAGCCATCAAATTTCTTGCCATTAATTTTCAATCATCAAATTCTTGCAAAAGAACAATTTTTATTTTTACTTTTTATTTTCTTATTTTTTTTAACCACCTTCAAGTTTTGTCCATTAGTTTTTAATTTCTTGCCATTTTATTCTTTGTTAGCCATCGAATTTCTTTCAAGCAAATAGTTTTTGT
>CM039436.1:1895025-1907525 GCA_022379115.2 Bauhinia variegata
ACCTTGGTTCGTGTTTCAAGACGGGCCAAATGGGGAGCCCGCAGGCCGATGCCAGGAGCACGCGGTGCCGAGGCACGCCACGAGGGCGCGTGCTGCAAGCCACGATCGCGGCGACGACATGTCCACGAGCATATCAACAGCCATGGCTTGGGCCGCCACCGCAATCCGCGTCGGTCCGCGTCCCGAGTCGATCAGCGGACCGGCTCATCGCCGTTCCACATCCAACCGGGACGCATCGTCGGCCCCCATCCGCTTCCCTCTCGGCAATTACAAGCACTCTTTAACTCTCTTTTCAAAGTCCTTTTCATCTTTCCCTCACGGTACTTGTTCGCTATCGGTCTCTCGCCAATATTTAGCCTTGGATGAAATTTACCGCCCGATTTGGGCTGCATTCTCAAACAACCCGACTAGCCGACAGCGCCTCGTGGTGCGACAGGGTCCGTGCACAACGGGGCTCTCACCCTCTCTAGCGCCCCCTTCCAGGGGACTTGGGCTCGGTCTGTCGCTGAGGACGCTTCTCCAGACTACAATTCGGACGCCGAGGGCGACCGATTTTCACAGTGGCCTGTTCCCGGTTTGCTCGCAGTTACTAGGGGAATCCTTGTTAGTTTCTTTTCCTCCGCTTATTGATATGCTTAAATTCAGCGAGTAATCCCGCCTGACCTGGGGTCGCGTTGGAAGCATTATTTTTTGAGCCAACATAAGGCCCTTTTTTTAAGCTAGAGTTAGTATTTTGAGCTGAAATTTTGTACAGATGTTAAGAAAAATCCAATCTACCCCATGACCAAATTTCATAATTTTTGGACACCCGAATTATTTTCTATGATTTTTCAAAGTGCGAAACTTTACAAAAATTACAAAAAATAACCGGTGGGACCCAGGTCACAAAAATTTGTGTGGAGCATCCTTGTAACCTAGATTGATTTATGGGACCTTAACTTTGGCCATTCCATCACTACTCAATGGGATATGACATTCGTGACCGATATCGATGTTCAGGAAAAATACCAAAAAATTTGCAAAAATTATAGAAGGTGTCAAATTGCCTTGTGAGGTCACATGGGACACTGGTTAGTGTTTAGATGCCCAATTTGGGTTCCTTGCACCCATTTGGCATGATAATAACACGGTCCAAGTTTGCGGTGGCAGTGACCTTGTTCGTGGTGACTGTCCCTGTACCTTGCCAATGGCCAATTGGGTTTCTTTGAATGCATTTGTTATGATAATAACATGGTCCAAGTTTAAGGTGGCATTGACCTTGGTTGTGCCCATTGTCCCCATACCTTGTGAATGCCAAGGTGTTCATTGGTGCTCATGACAAGGGGTAGTGGTAGCATAATGTTGCGTCTTGTGAGCCTCATCGTGGGCAGCCTTGCTGCACTTGAGCCTCGACATGGGTTTCCATGTTGCACATGAGCTGCAGCATGTGTGGATGAGGGGTGCAACGTTGCATGTCGTGAGCCTCTGTGTGGCCTGGCATTGTGTCACAATCTCACTTGCGACACTCATTTTGTGCCTCTACACTTCTCCGTTTCCTTCAAGACTTTGCGGTAAAATAGAGGAGAGTGCAGAGGAGCTCCGCACCAAATTTTGGACTTAGCGCATCACCAGATAATTTTTACCATTTTTTGTAAAATTGGGGGTATTTTTTTAATTTCCCAAAGACTCGCTTGTCCAGTACCGAAGAAAAGCACATGGCCACGTTCTTTGGATTTTTATCTTCGTTTTGACAGGTCATTGGTCTAATTCTGATATTCAGTTCTCCAACAAGAGGCATTGTTTTGGCCTAGAAAAATGATGTCTTGTCCTGCCATGAGGGAATCTGTAAATTAAGCTCTTTATAGGGGGGGTGCCAAGTGACCTTGGGTGGGTCCTGGTGCCAGCATAGGGGACGGCTTAGTATTGCTATATACTTCCCCTACACCAAGCCAACTACTTGTATGCATGAGATATCAATAAAGAAGTAGTCCCTCTTCTTTTATTTGTCCCGACTCTTGTTGCTTACTTGCTTTCTATGTTGGTTGTCCATGATGTGCTTGTCTTGTGATTGCTTGATGGTGTCTTGCCACCTTGGTTGTTAATAGAATTGTTGTGCCTTCGAATGTGAATCCCAATAATATGCTTTCTGATATTTGAACTAATGCTTGACTGACTTGCTTGCAGGCAAGTGCCGCACGGTTTGACTAGCTAAACCTCTCAGCCCGTGATAGTTGGTATCAGAGCCCTTGGCTAAGATTGACGAGCCATGGGTAAGTCGAAGACCACCAACAACGAACGATTAAACACCAAGGAAAGATTTGCATATATTGAGCATGAAGTTGATGGGCTCAGTGATTCGTTAATTGACTTTTAGCATGAAGTTTATGGGTATAGAATCCTCGAGCTCACCCAAAGAGTTGTCACCATAGAATCTCACCTTTGTAGACCACGATGGGGTGAGGAGGGCGATACTAGCCACCCATCGGGGAGCACCAGGGGTGAGACTGCTATCGAGGCACAATATCGCCTTGAAGAGCAAGTGGGTCAGATGCAAGGGGTCATGAATGCCCTAAGAGCAGAGATGGAAGAAATGAAGATGAAGCTTAATGTAACCATGCACGCTATTGGAAATAGTAATCAAAGAGATGGGGGACTTGAATCGAGAAAGGTCAAGTTCCTAGAACCTCGAACTTTTAACGGGGCTCGAGATGCCAAGGAGTTAGAGAACTTTCTGTTTGACATGGAGAGATACATTCGGGCCATGAAGTTTAATACGGAGGAAGAGAAAGTCGAGGTGGCTTATATGTACCTTGTAGGGGACGCAAAACTCTAGTGGAGGACGAAATTTGAAGAAATACAAAACGAAAGATGTTCCATTAACTCTTGGGAAGACCTGAAGAAGGAGCTAAAAATACAATTCTTCCCAGAGAATGTAGAATACTGGCTAGACGTTAGTTGAGGGAGTTAAAGTAGACAAGCTCAATGCGAGAATGTGTGAAGAAGTTTTCAGGATTGATGCTTGACATTTGAGATATGACGGAGGCGGATCGATTGTTTTGGTTCCTTGAAGGGCTGAAGCCGTGGGCCAGAACAGAACTTCAACGATAGAGAATCTCAGATGTTCCAACTGCTTTAGCTACTGCTGAGCGTTTAATGGACTACATTGTTGACTCTACTTCCATTAAGAAGAACACTAGTAATGCCGCTTCATCGTCTAGTGGGGGTGGTGGACAATCTAGTAAGTTCAACAAAGGGAAAAGTCGGGGAGGAGAGTATTGGAAGCCTAACCCTGCTAGTTCATCAACATCTTCCCAAGGGTCTAATGCCAATTACAGACCTAGACCCCTTTCTTGCTTCTTGTGCAATGGGTCACATAAAGTTGCTGAGTGCCCTCACAAAGCTACACTTAGCGCCCTTCAAGCAAGCATTCAAGACAAAACCTAGGAAGCTCCTCAAGAAGTCGAGGAGGAGGAGGATGATGAAGAGGAAATGGATGCTCCAAGGATGGGAGCTCTTAGATTTTTAAATGCACTGAAAAGACAAGCAAATAGTAGCAAGAAGAACCCGAGCAAAGGACTGATGTTTGTCAAAGGCAATGTTGGGGGGGGGGGGGAAGGCAGCCACCAGCATTATGGTGGATACTGGTGCCACCCACAATTTCATCTCAGTGGGAGAAGCCAAATGGCTCGGCTTAAAGTTGGAGAAGGACTTGGGCCGTCTCAAAGCTGTAAACTCTCAAGCTTCACCTACCGCCGGCATAGCCAAACAAGTTATGGTGAATCTCGGTTTGTGGTAGGGGAGAACAGACTTTGTCGTCGCCCAAATGGATGATTTTGATGTGGTGTTGGGGATGGAGTTCCTTCTAGGGCACCAGGCCATGCCTGTTCTAGTTGCCATTTGCTTATTGATCATGGGGGAGAACCCCAGCATGGTGCCTGTTGAAGTTAGGCAGACGGAGGGAGTCAAACTATTATCCGCTATTCAATTCAGGAAGGGAGTGAAGCGGATGGAACCCTCTTTTGTGGCAGTGCCGAAGCCACAAGAAGATTTCGATGAAGATGAGCAAGTTCCTGCAAAGATTCTGGCCATTTTGAAAGACTTTGAAGAAGTCATGCCAAAGAAACTACCACCATCCTTGCTACCGAGAAGGGAGATTGATCATGAAATTGAATTAATCCCAAGGGTGAAACCCCCTGCCCGAAGCCCTTATCGGATGGCTCCTCCTGAATTGGCAGAACTATGGAAGCAGTTGAACGAGTTGTTGGAGGCAAGATTCATCAGACCTTCCAAAGCACCATTTGGAGCTCCCGTATTGTTCCAAAAGAAGCAGGATGGGAGCCTCCGGATGTGTGTAGATTACAGAGCCCTCAACTAGATCACCGTCCGAAACAAGTATCCCATTCCGGTGGTACAAGACCTCTTTGACTAGCTAAGTGGAGCTAAATTTTTCACGAAGCTGGACTTGAGATCGGGGTACTACCAGGTCAAGATTGCATAGGGGGATGAGCCAAAGACGACCTGTGTTACTCGTTATGGAGCTTTCGAATTCCTAGTAATGCCTTTTGGACTGACCAATACACCTGCAACATTTTGTACTATGATGAACCAGATGTTTAATGACTTTTTAGATAAATTTGTGGTCGTTTATCTGGATGATATAGTGGTATATAGTGCTACTATGGAGGAGCACGTTGAGCACCTCAAGCTGATTTTCGAATAGTTGAAGCAGAATCAATTATTTGTTAAGTGGGAGAAGTGCTCTTTTGCGCAAGAGCGTATTAAGTTTCTTGGCCATATCATCGAGCGTGGCCGTATCTGCATGGACGTGGAGAAGGTGAGGGTGATCCAAGAGTGGAGAACCCCTAATGGTGTAAAGGAGCTTCGTTCTTTCTTGGGATTAGCCAATTACTATTGAAAATTTGTAGAAGGGTACTCAAGAAGGGTGACTCCATTGACAGAATTATTGAAGAAGAGAGTCTTGTGGCGTTGGAGTGAACAATGTCAGACGGCTTTTGAAGACATGAAGAGGGCTATGATGGAAGATCCTGTACTCGCCTTGCCGAACATCCAAAAGCCTTTTGAGGTACAAACTGATGCCTCTGATTTTGCTCTAGGGGAGTCTTACTTCAAGAAGGACATCCTGTTGCTTTCGAAAGCCATAAACTATCAGATGTTGAAAGAAGATACACAGCCCAAGAGAAGGAGATGTTTGCCATGATTCATTGTTTGCGTGTGTGGAGACACTACTTACTTGGGTCCAGATTTGTTGTGAAGACTGACAATTCTGCTGTTAGTCACTTCTTCTCTTAACCCAAGTTAAGCGCCAAGTAGGGTCGGTGGTAGGAATTCTTGGCAGAATTTGACTTCACATTTAAGCACAAGGCGGGGAGGACAAACCAAGTAGCAAATGCCCTTAGTTGCAAGGCTGATCTTGATGCAATGACTCTACTATCTATCACGGCTGCTAGTCGTGTCAAGGCCTCGATGCGAGAGCGCATTCGAGAAAATCTAAAGAAGGACCCTGTAGCCCAAAACATCATGCAGTTAGCCAGAGAGGGAAAAACCCTGTAGTTTTGGGTCGAAGATGACCTACTTTATGCTAAGGGGTGTCGCCTCTTTGTCCCCAAGGTTGGAGAGCTGAGGAGATTTCTCTTGAAGGAATGTCACAACACTTTATGGGTGGGTCATCCAAGGTGGCAAAGAACGTACGCCTTGATGAAGCAGGGATATTATTGGCCGCAGATGAAGGAAGATGTGGTCAACTACACTCAGACTTGTCTCATCTGTCAGTAGGATAAAGTAGAGAGGACGAAGATTGCAAGGTTGTTGGAGCCACTTCTAGTGCCGAGTAAACCTTGGGAGAGTGTGTCGCTAGACTTTATTTCTGGCCTCCCAAAGGTGGAAGACTTGACCATAATTTTGGTGGTGGTAGATCATTTTTCAAAGTATGGCACCTTCATCCCAGCATCAAAGTATTATTCAGCTGAAGAGACAGCTCGATTGTTTTTTAAATATGTAGTGAAGTATTGGGGTGTGCCCAAAACATTGTTAGTGATAGAGACAGTCGATTTACAGGTTCTTTTTGGTCTGAGCTTTTCAAAATCCTTGGTTCTGAACTCAGCATTTCCTCCAGCTACCACCCACAAACTGATGGCCAGACAGAGCGCTTTAATGGTCTCCTCGAAGAATATTTGAGACATTTTGCTAGTGCCAACTAGAAGAATTGTGCATACTTGGAGAAAGCATCAAAGAGGATGAAGAAGAGGGCCGACAAGGGACGCCGACCGCTAGAGCTTCAGGTGGGGAATCTTGTGCTTGTTAAGTTGAATCCTAAACAACTTAAAGGCATGAGGGCAACCTGTGACCGGAGATTAACCAGAAAATATGAGGGCCCGTTCCCCATTATCGCGAAGGTGGGGAAAGTAGCTTACAAGATAGATTTGCCAGTATGGTTGAAGGTGCACCCAGTCATCCACAACAGCAACTTGAAGCTGTATCATCCAGATGCAGAAGATCTAGAGCGCAACCAGTCAACACGTCCAGCAATCAACCTCCCGAAGCCGAAGCAGAAGATCGTGGAGAGGATTCTAAAAGATCGAGTGATTCGTGTTTGAGGACGTCCAAGAACGAAGTATCTCGTGAAGTGGAAGGGACTTGGAGTAGAAGAAACCAGTTGGGAGAAAGTAGAAGACTTAGAAGATTTCAAGCAGATGATAGAAGCTTTCTTGACTTCTAAGGCAACGGGGACGTTGCCTATTTAAGTGGGGGAGGATGTCACAGTCTCACTTGTGACACTCATTTTGTGCCTCTACACTTCTTCGTTTCCTTCAAGACTTTACAGTAAAATAGAGGAGGGTGCAGAGGAGCTCCACACAAAATTTTGGACTTAGAGCATCACTAGATAATTTTTGCTACTTTTTGTAAAATTGGGGGTATTTTTGTAATTTTCCAAAGACTCGCTTGTCCAGTGCCGAAGAAAAGCACATGGCCGCCTTCTTTGGATTTTTATCTTCGTTTTGACAGGTCATTTGTCTAATTCTAACATTCGGTTCTCCAAAAAGAGGCCTTATGTTGGCTCAAAAAAATGATGTCTTATCCTGCTAGGAGGGAATCTGTAAATTAAGCTCTTTAGGGAGGATGCTAGGTGACCTTGGGTGGGTCCTGATGCCAGCATAGGGGACGGCTTGGTGTTGCTATATACTTCCCTTACACCAAGCCAACTACTTGTATGCATGAGTTATCAATAAAGAAGTAGTCCCTCTTCTTTTATTTGTCCCGACATGTTGCTTACTTGCTTTCTATGTTGGTTGTCCATGATGTGCTTGTCTTGTGATTGCTTGATGTTGCCTTGCCACCTTGGTTGTTAATAGAATTGTTGTGCCTTCGAATGTGAATCCCAATAATATGCTTAAGGATGTTTGAACTAATGCTTAGCTGACTTGCTTGCAGGCAAGTGCCGCATGGTTTGACTAGCTAAACCTCTCAGCTTGTGACACATGGGTAGCAATGTAGGCTACGTGTGTAGCACCACAGGCAGCATGGTGTCACGGGCTGAGAGGTTTAGCTAGTCAGACCGTGCGGCACTTGCCTGCAAGCAAGTCAGCCAAACATTAGTTCAACCATCCGAAAGCATATTATTGGGATTCACATTCGAAGGCACAACAATTCTATTAACAACTAAGGTGGCAAGGCACCATCAAGCAATCACAAGACAAGCACATCATAGACAACCAACATAGAAAGCAAGTAAGCAACACGAGTTGGAACAAATAAAAGAAGAGGGGCTACTTCTTTATTGATATCTCATGCATACAAGTAGTTGGCTTGGTGTAAGGGAAGTATATAGCAACACCAAGCCGTCCCCTATGCTGGCACCAAGACCCACCCAAGGTCACCTGGCACCCCCCCCTAAAGAGCTTAATTTACAGATTCCTTCCTAGCAGGACAAGACATCATTTTTCTGAGCCAACATAAGGTCTATTTTTGGAGAACCGAAGGTCAAAACGAAGATAAAAATCCAAAGAACGCGGCCATGTGCTTTTCTTCAGCATTGGACAAGCGAGTCTCTGGGAAATTACAAAAATACCCCCAATTTTACAGAAAATGGCAAAAATTATCTAGTGATGCGCTAAGTCCAAAATTTGGTGTGGAGCTCCTCTGCACCCTCCTCTATTTTATTGCAAAGTCTTGAAGGAAACGGAGAAGTGTAGAGGCACAAAGTGAGTGTCGCAAGTGAGACTGTGACATTCTCCCCCACTTAAATGGGCAACGTCCCCGTTGCCTTAGCAGTCAGGAAGGCTTCGATCATCTGCTTGAAATCTTCTAAGTCTTCTACTTTCTCCCAACTGGTTTCTTCAACTCCAAGTCCCTTCCACTTCACGAGATACTTCGTTCTTCGACGTTCTCGAACACGAACCACTCGATCCTTTAGAATCCTCTCCACGATCTTCTGCTTTGGCTTCGTGAGGTTGACTGCTGGACGTGTTGACTAGTTGCGCTCTGGATCTTCTGCATCTGGATGATACAGCTTCAAGTTGCTGATGTGGATGACTAGGTGCACCTTCAATCATACTGGCAAATCTATCTTGTAAGCTACTTTCCCCACCTTCGCGATAATGGAGAACGGGCCCTCATATTTTCTGGTTAATCTCCGGTCACAGGTTGCCCTCATGCCTTTAAGTTGTTCAGTATTCAACTTAACAAGCACAAGATCTCCCACCTGGAGCTCCAGCGGTCGGCGTCCCTTGTCGGCCCACTTCTTCATCTTCTTTGATGCTTTCTCCAAGTATGCCTGGGAAACTTCGACGTTCTGCTTCCACTCTTTCATGAAGTGATGAGCTTTGGGGTTTACTCCTCGATACTACTCCAAGACGTTGTGAGGTAAAGACGGTTGCTGTCCTGTAACAATCTCAAAATGACTTTTATGAGTAGTACTACTCTTTTGGACATTAAAACAAAATTGCGCAACATCAAGTAACTGCGGCCAATTCTTCTGGTTGGCACTAGCAAAATGCCTTAAATATTCTTCGAGGAGACCGTTAAAGCGCTATGTCTGGCCATCAGTTTATGGGTGGTAGCTGGAGGAAATGCTGAGTTCAGAACAAGGATTCTGAAAAGCTTAGACCAAAAGGAACCTGTAAATCGATTGTCTCTATCACTAACAATGTTTTGGGGCACACCCCAATACTTCACTACATATTTAAAGAACAATTGAGCTGTCTCTTCAGCTGAACAATACTTCGATGCTGGGATGAAGGTGCCATACTTCGAAAAGTGATCTACCACCACCAAAATTATGGTTAAGTTTTCCACCTTTGGGAGGCCAGAAATAAAGTCTAGCGATACACTCTCCCAAGGTCTACTCGGCAACGGAAGTGGCTCCAACAACCCTGCACTCTTCGTTCTCTCTACTTTATCCTGCTGACAGATGAGACAAGTCTGAGTGTAGTTGACCACATCTTCCTTCATCTGCGGCCAATAATATCCCTGCTTCATCAAGGCGTACGTTCTCTGCCACCCTGGATGACCCGCCCATAAAGTGTCTTGACATTCCTTTAAGAGAAATCTCCTCAGCTCTCCAGCCTTGGGGACAAAGAGGCGGCGCCCCTTGGCATAGAGTAGGTCATCTTCAACCCAAAACTGACGGGTTTTTCCCTCTCTGGCTAACTGCATGATGTTCTGGGCTACAGGGTCCTTCTCTAGATTTTCTCGAATGTGCTCCCGCATCGAGGTCTCGACACGACTAGCAGTCGTGATAGATAGTAAAGTCATTGCCGCAAGCTCAACCTTGCGACTAAGGGCATCTGCCACTTGGTTTGTCCTCCCCGCCTTGTGCTCAAAGGTGAAGTTAAATTCTGCCAAGAATTCTTGCCACCGACCTTGCTTGGCACTTAACTTGGGTTGAGAGAAGAAGTGACTAATAGTGGAATTGTCAGTCTTAACAACAAATCTGGACCCCAGTAAGTAGTGTCTCCACACACGCAAACAGTGAATCACGACAAGCATCTCCTTCTCCTGGGCTGTGTATCTTCTTTCAACATCTGATAGTTTATGGCTTTCGAAAGCAACAGGATGTCCTTCCTGAAGTAAGACTCCCCCTAGAGCAAAATCAGAGGCATCTGTTTGTACCTCAAAAGGCTTTTGGATGTTCAGCAAGGTGAGTACAGGATCTTCCATCATAGCCCTCTTCATGTCTTCAAAAGTCATCTGGCATTGTTCACTCCAATGCCATGCAACTCCCTTCTTTAACAATTCTGTCAATGGAGTCGCTCTTCTTGAGTACTCTTCTACAAATCTTCGATAGTAATTAGCTAATCCCAAGAAAGAACGAAGCTCCTTTACACCATTAGGGGTTCTCCACTCCTAGATCGCCTTCACCTTGTCCATGCGGATACGGCCACGCTCGATGATATGGCCAAGAAACTTAATACGCTCTTGTGCAAAAGAGCACTTCTCCCGCTTCACAAATAATTGATTCTGCTTCAACCGTTCAAAAACCAGCTTGAGGTGCTCGACGTGCTCCTCTATAGTAGCACTATATACCACTATATCATCCAGATAAACGACCACAAGTTTATCTAAAAAGTCATTAAACACCTAGTTCATGAGAGTACAAAATGTTGCAGGTGCATTGGTCAATCCAAAAGGCATTACTAGAAATTCGAAAGCTTCATAACGAGTAACACAGGTCGTCTTCGGTTCATCCCCCTCTGCAATCCTAACCTGGTAGTACCCCGATCTCAGGTCCAGCTTCGTGAAAAATTTGGCTCTACTTAGCTGGTCAAAGAGGTCTTGTACCACCGGAATGGGATACTTGTTTCGGACGGTGATCTTGTTGAGGGCTCTGTAATCTACACACATCCGGAGGCTCCCATCCTGCTTCTTCTGGAACAATACTAGAGCTCCAAATGGTGCTTTGGAAGGTCTGATGAATCCTACCTCCAACAACTCATTCAGCTGCTTCCGTAGTTCTGCCAATTCTGGAGGGACCATCCGATAAGGGCTTCGGGCAGGGGGTTTCACCCCTGGGATTAATTCAATCTCATGATCGATCTCCCTTCTCGGCGGCAAGGATGGTGGTAGTTTCTCAGGCATTACTTCCTCAAAGCCTTTCAACACGGCATGAATCTTTGCAGGAACTTGCTCGTCTTCATAAAAATCTTCCTGTGGCTTCAGCACTGCCACAAAAGAGGGTTCCATCCGCTTCACTCCCTTCTTGAATTGAATAGCAGATAAGAGTTTGGCTCCCTTTGTCTGCCTAACTTCAACAGGCACCATGCTGGGGTTCTCTCCCATGATCAACAAGCAATTTGCAGCTGGAACAGGCATGGCCTGGTGCCCTAGAAGGAACTCCATCCCCAACACGACATCAAAATCATCCATCTGGGCGACTACAAAGTCTGTTCTCCCCTGCCACGAACCAAGCTTCACCATAACTTATTTGGCTATGCTGGCGGTAGGTGAAGCTTGAGAGTTTACAGCCTTGAGATGGCCTACGTCCTTCTCCAACTTTAAGCCGAGCCTTTTGGCTTCTCCCACTGAGATGAAATTGTGGGTGGCACCAGTATCCACCATAACGCTAGTGGCTGCCTTCCTTCCCACATTGCCTTTGACAAACATAAGCCCTTTGCTCGGATTCTTCTTGCTACTATCGGCTTGTCTTTTCAGTGCATTTAAAAATCGAAGAGCTCCCATCCTCCGAGCGTCTACTTCTTCCATATCATTCTCTTCTTCTTCAACTTCTTGAGGAGTTTCTTGGGTTTGATCTTGAATGCTTGCTTGAAGTGCGCTAAGTGCAGCTTTGTGGGGGCACTCCGCAACTCTGTGTGGTCCATTGCACAAGAAGCAAGAAATGAGTTTAAATCTAGTATTGGCATTGGACCCTTGGGAAGATGTTGATGAGTTAGCAGGGTTAGGCTTCCGGTACTCTCCTCCCCCACTTCCCCCTTTGTTGAACCTGTTAGATTGTCCTCCACTCCCACTAGAAGATGAAGTGGCATTACTGGCGTTCTTCTTAGTGGCAGAAGAGTCAGGGGTATAGTCTGTTAAGCGTTCAGCAATAGCCAAAGCAGTTGGGACATCCGAGATTCTTTGTTGTTGAAGTTCCGTTCTAGCCTATGGCTTTAGCCCTTCAAGGAACCAAAACAACCGTTCCACCTCCGTCATGTCTCGGATGTCGAGCATTAATCCCGAAAACTTCTTCACATACTCCTACATTGAGCTCGTCTGCTTTAACTCCCTGAGCTGACGTCTTGCCATATATTCTACATTCTCAAGGAAGAATTGTAATTTCAGCTCCTTCTTCAGGTCTTCCCAAGAGTCAATGGAACATCTTCCATTTTGTATCTCTTCAAATTTGGTCCTCCACCAGAGCTTCGCATCCCCTACAAGATACATGCATGCCACCTCGACTTTCTCTTCTTCTGTATTAAACTTCATGGCCCGGAGGTATCTCTCCATGTCAAACAGGAAGTTCTCTAACTCCTTGGCATCTCGGGCCCCGTTAAAAGTTCGAGGTTCTG
>CM039436.1:3844727-4020852 GCA_022379115.2 Bauhinia variegata
TTTTAATTATATCGCTACACTTTTGCACTGAGAAATTTACCTCCATATACCACAAAAAAAAATATTTGCTAATATATACCACTTTTAAAAATATTTACCAATATATACTACTTTTGAGTAATATCGCAGTACGGTAATGCGATATTCGAATATCGCATTACCGTACTGTGATATTCAAAATTAATTAATAAAATAATTAAATTAATTATTTTTATTATTTATAAATAAAAATATAAAAAATTATATAATTTTTTTTAAATATATATACAACATTTAAATTTTTTTTATTAATACATACTACTTCTATAAATTATTATTAATTTTTTAATTTTTAATATATATTATTTTTAATTATTATAAATTAAAATAAAATAAAAAACATTAAAATAAAATAAAAAGCAAAAAACAAAAAATCGAATTCACGTGTTACGTGTTTCTCTGCCTAAAGTAATCTCATTGAGAGGACGCCAACTATTGGATCTGAAGGGAATATTTTTTTGTGCACGCCAAGCTGCTAGAAACAACGAAGCCACAGAGTTTGCAAATACATATTATGCAGCTTTACGTTTTTCGTATGAATTTTTTTTATTTTTTAAATTAAAATAAAAACAATATAATATAAAAAATAATTTTATCTTAAAAAATAAAATATTACCTCATTTTATCATATTATATTTTAAATTTATAATTATATAAATAAAACATAAAAATATTTATATATTAATTAATTATAAATTTAGTTTTTTATTTACAAGTAAAAAAAATATAATATAATTATATGTCAATTATAATTAAATTTTATCATTTTTTTAATTAAAATTTAAAATAAATAAACCTGTGCTTATTTTTTTCAAATAAAAAAAAGAAAAGAACAGTAAGGAATCTTCTTCCTCTCGTCAGTTTTCTTCTATAAAAAGAAAAGAATGTGTCTGTATCTGTACGTGTTTCTCTGCCTGTTTTATTTTTTTTAGTAAAAATAATCTCCTGAAAGTATGCCAATTATTGGATTTGAAAGGAATTAACAGTGTTTCTGCATGCCAAGCTGTTGGAAACAAGGACGTCAGAGAGTTCGAAAATACATATTATACAGCTTTGCATCTTTTGCATGAAATTTTTAATTTTTTAAATTACAAATAATATAATATAAAAAAACTTTTTAACTTTAAAAAATAAAATAAAATATCACATTATTTTATCATATTATATTTTTAAATTTATAATTATATAAATAAAAAACATAAAAATATTTATATATTAATTAATTATAGGTTTAATTTTTTTACTTACAAATAAAAAAATGATACGATTTTATATCAATTATAATTAAAATTTAAAATGAACAAATTTTTTTCAAATAAAAAAAGAAAAGACCGGCAATGAATCTTCTTCCTCTCCACAGTTTTCTTGTGTAAATTTATATTTATATACCACAAAAAAATATTTATTAATATATATTATTTTTAAGTAATATCACAGTATAGTAATGCGATATTCGAATATCACAATACCGTAATGTGATAATCAAAATTAATTAATAAAATAATTAAATTATTTATTTTTATTATTTATAATAAAAATATAAAAAATTATATAATTTTTTTTAATATATATACAATATCTAAATTTTTTTTATTAATGCATACTAGTTTTCTAAATTATTATGAATTTTTTAATTTTTAATATATATTATTTTTAATTATTATAAATTAAAATAAAATAAAATAAAATAAAAAGCAAAAAACAAAAAATCGAATTCATGTGCGTACGTGTTTCTCTGCCTTTTCTATTTTTTTTAAGTAAAAGTAATCTCACTGAGAGGACACCAACTATTAGATCTGAAAGAATATTTTTTTGTGCACGCCAAGCTGTTGGAAACAGGGAAGCCAGAGAGTTCGCCAATATATATTATGCAGCTTTACGTCTTTTCTATGAATATTTTTAAATTAAAATTAAAAATAATATAATATAATAATAATTTTATTTTAAAAAATAAAATATTATCTTATTTTATCATATTATATTTTTAAATTTATAATTATATAAATAAAAATAAATAAAACATAAAAATATTTATATATTAATTAATTATAAATTTAGTTTTTTACTTACAAGTAAAAAAATAATATAATTATATGTCAATTATAATTAAATTTTATAATTTTTTAATTAAAATTTAAAATGAACAATGTATGCTTATTTTTTCAAATTAAAAAAAAAAAAGAACGGGAATCTTCTTCCTCTCCTCAGTTTTCTTCTATAAAAGCAGGAGCTCCAGTCTTCATTTCTCGCCTTCACATATCCTTCCTCTCTTGATTTTCCTTCGTAGTTTGCTTTTCTCCCGTAGTTTCTCTTTGACAGTATTATTCTCTGAACTTTTACTCTTTGAATCTTTAACAGGTATATTTTAAAAATTAATATAGAGTTTAATTTTTTATTTACACGTATTATTTTCCTTTGTTTTCTCCCTTTCTTGTTTCCTCATATTTTTTTCCTTAATTTCTTTTTAGCAGTGTCATCTTTTCAATTTTTACTCTTTGGAGAGGAACAAGTCTTCAACAGGTACACTTTTCATAGTATGTTATATGTAATCATCATCAACTTTATTAATGAACTGAAAACCTTGTTGCTTGGAAATAAATGATAAATACTTCCTTAGCTGCTTGCCATAGAAAAACATTCATCCCGGATAAAGTAATTTTAATTAATATATTTTTATTAAATATTTCACATGACATTTTAATATTATATTTTAAGTGTACTTTTCTGTTAATTTGTATTTTTTAAATAAATTTTTTCATTTACCCCAATAACATCTATATATATATATATACACACACACATTAATGTTGTTTATCTGTATTTGTTATTTGAATATTTGTTTATTTTATATCGACGTAATTACATATATAATTAAAGTGATTTAAAATATTTTTATAGTAATTGATATTTTTTATTACTTTAATTATATTTTTTTTAATTTTATAACATTACAAAAATGTTTGTTGCTTACTGTAAGTTTTATTTTAAGATTTTTATAATTTATTAATATTATGTTGTTTTATATATATATGTATTGATTTATTTCTAGTTTTAGTATTTTATATTTTAAATTAGAGTTATTATTTATAAAATGTAAGTTATTTAAAAAAAAATTATGACAAAGATATTGTTTGATTATTTTAGTAGAATATTATTATAAAAATATGTTTATAAAATTTTTATTTTAAAAATTTGGTAATTGAATAATAGTATATATATATATATATATATATATATATATATATATACACACACACTGATAATAAATTTTTGATTTATTTATTATATTCATATACAATATTTCTTATTTATGTTATATAAAATTAACGTTATTTATATTTTTTTAAATTAAGAAATGGTTTTTTATTATTTTAGTTTTTAATTATTATATCATTATTTTTTTAAGTTTTAATTTAAAAATTTTGTGCTTTTAAGAATTGTAAATTATCAATATATATATGTATATATACTGATAATAAAATTTTATTTATTTATTTTAATAATATATTAAATTTCTTATTTTTATTATTAGTTATAAAATTAACGTGTTTCAATATAATTTTCATAATGAAGATATTATTTTTTATTATTATAAAATTCTTTTTAATTTTATGATTTAGTTCAAAACTTTACAATTTATTAATAGTAGATTATATATACATATACACTTATAATTGTTAAATTTTCTTTAATTATAATAATAGTTACAGGTTTATATTATTAATAATAACCATGAGTGAGATATCTTGTCTCATATATCATGGTGGGAAGGCTTATTATGGCCCATATGAATATATGTATGATGGTCCATTACCAAAGATGATTCAGATCAAACGTGATGTGACATTGAAATCCCTTTGGAGAAAAATCCACAATTGTCTTGGCTTAAAATTTGAGCAAATTGTGTCGAGTGTGGCGTATAGAATTTTGGTTGAACAATTTCCTTGTCCAAGATACAGTATTGTAGAAATAAATACACCTGAAAATGTGGAAATGATGTTATGTCATCATGAAAATAATCCCAACAATCATTGCATCGAGTTATACATTGAGTGTGCAATTGTTGGTGAGTCGAGCTGCATTGTACCAAGGCCAAGCTGCAATATTTATTATAATGAAGGAATTGGTGAAGAGGAGTAACAAAATTTGTGTTCATATATGGCATTAACAGATCAAAACATGGCTAATGTATTTTAGTCAATTCAACTCAGAGAGCAAAACATGGGTGGTGCGTCATCTTCAGTAGCTTAGTTTAATCTTAATGAACCATACAATGATACTGAATCACATTATGACGTTTTACAAAATGAAGATGCACCGATGATGTTAATATGGCAGATTGTACTGATAGTGAGCATGCTGACTCAGATAATGAGTTTCAAGATAACCCTTATCATCTTGAGAATGAAGATTTTGTGTCTCCTAACTCAATTTCAAGTTGTTATGAGCCGTCAGCTCCGTTTTTTAGGCAAATTAATTGGGAAGCCATAAACAATATGCCAGCGGATGAGTTAGAACAGATATTGCCTTCTAGGTGGAACCTTGAGCATGAGCTTGATATAGGATTACAATGGCCTATTGTAGAAGATGTTAGCAATGCCGTTAAATTGTATAGTATCAAGCATAATGTTCAATTCAAAGTTAAAAAATGTACGAGGCAATGGTATAGTGTAAGTTGTAAATAATCTGATGCTAGATGTCCATGGAGGTTAAGGGTAGGGAAATTGAAAAAGTGTGATGGTTGGATGATTACAAAATATATGGCTCCTCATACTTGCATGTTAGCCATGCTTAATCAAGACCATTATCACCTGAATTCTGATTTAATTTGTGATGATTTTGTTGGACTTGTGAGGGTAAATCCAGACTTAAAGCCCTCCGAGATTATTCAACACATGAATAACATGCATAATTATACCATCTCATATAGGAAGGCATAGATTGCCAAACAAAAGGCCCTTCAAAAGGTGTATGGTGACTGGGATGATTCATATAATTTGTTGCCAAAGTTCTTGTACACTATTAAGCAGTACATGCCGGGTAGTGTTGTTGAGTTCATGACAAGGCCTGAGCAATGTCTAGAGGGAGAAGTTCCTAGAAAAGCATTATTCTTTTGTGTGTTTTAGGCATTTAAGCCATGCATTGATGCATTTTCGTATTTAAAGCCATTAATAGAGGTTGACGGAACACACCTTTATGGGAAATATCGTGGGACATTATTGATCGCATGTAGCCAAGATGGTAACACAAAAGTAATCCCACTTGCTTTTGCAATTGTTGAAAGCGAAAACACTAGCTCTTGGCCATGGTTCTTAAAGTTAGTACGTTGACATGTGGCGAAGGATAGACAAGGTATTTGCCTTATATTAGATCATCACCAAGGCATATTGAAAGCTGTGCATGATGAGAGATTGCGATGGAACGAACCATGGGGATACCATGTATTTTGCCTTCGTCATCTTGCCTCCAATCTTAACTCAACTTTCAAAAACAAGAGATTAAAAGAATTGTTACTTAGTGCAGGTAATTTCTATTTATGGATTTAAAATTATACTTATTTTACTAATAAATGCATTTGCAATTTATGTCTAACAATTTTTATATATTAATAGGATACCAATACATGCTAGGTATGTTTCAACAAAAGGTCAATTAGTTGCGTGCTTCTAATGAGCAAGTTTGTGAATGGGTTGATAAATTAGACCCAAGACAATGGAGCAGAGCATATGATAGTGGGAGACGTTATGGTCATATGACGACGAATCTTGCTGAATGCATGAATGCTGCCTTGAAAAGTGTTAGACATCTCCCAATTATCGCTATTGCTGAGGCGACATTGGGGAAGCTTGCAACCTACTTCACTGAGTATAGTAACCAGTATATAGCTCAAAAATCAACTAGTCTCAAGTTTAGTGAATGGGTTGAGAAACAAATAAAAAATAATATTCGTATTGCAACTGCACATAGTGTACAATCCTTTAACAGAGAACACAGTACATTTCAAGTGATAAATGTTGGGGGTGATCCTATTTATAGAATTCCTAGCACATATATGGGTTGATCTTATTAGAAAGACTTGTACATGTGGGGAGTTCCAAGCTTTGCACTACCCTTGCTCTCATGTGTTAGCTACTTGTGCGTCTGTCTCAATTGATTACACTCAATTTGTAGACCCTATATACACATTAGATCACATGATCAATGCGTACAAGTCTGAGTTTTACCTTATTACTAGCAAGGAATTTTGGCCATCTGTTACAGGTTTAATGTTACTTCCAGATCTAGGTACACGTCGATCAAGCAATGGTCGTCCAAAATCAACAAGATTCAGAAATGAGATGGATTATAGGGAGCCAAATGAGAGCTTGAGATGTTCACTATGCAGAGTCCGAGGACATAATCGCTCTCAATGTCCAAATCGAGCTTAAGATGTTTCACTAAGATTATTGAAGAATATCCTATGTCATATCCTAATGTTTGTTATATATAATCTATATGTAACTTGAACATGTATAATGTAATTTTTATTTTGTAATATGAATATGTGCGGTTATTTTTATTCCATAATTTCTTATAAGTTTATTGCCCATGATTTAATTATTTTGATATTGTCTTTTATTTAATTTTAGTATGGATTCTAGAGAATTTCACCAGCGATTACTAAAGTTACAAGATAGGCACATTTCTCAATTTGTTGCAAACAGAAGCAATGTGAGTTATTAGTATTTTCTTAGTTAAAGTTTCAATACTATTTTAAAAGCATTAATTTACTTGTCTTTATAATTGCAGGCTAATTGAGTACTTTGTTCAAGACGAGCGACAAATGCATTAAATGACACCCTAGATGCTCGTACTGTTCCAGACCTCATTGAGGCAGGATTTTATGGGGTATCTCATATTGGTAAAATAGAGTCATGTATGCCTCTTGTATCTACACTGGTAGAGAGATGGAGACCTGAAACACATACATTTCACTTGCCCTTTGGGGAGTGTACAATAACTCTACAAGATGTGGCAATGCTTCTTGGCCTTCCTATTGATGGTGAGCTGGTTGTACGTCAATTCACAACAAACCAACTACGAAATGAAACAATGAGACTTCTTGGTGATGTACCTTATGAGTGGAGCAGGCAAAAGATTCAAATGAAATGGTTAGTTAGTAAATTTAGATCACTACCTGAAAATGCTGATGATAATACAATTCAACAACATGCTCGTGCGTATATCTTACGCATGTTGGGAGGATGGCTAGTGGAGGATGCATCATCCAGATGGGTGTTCACCATGTATCTATCATTCTTAGCTGATTTTCGAACAGCCGGTAGAAATAGTTGGGGTTCAGCTATCCTCGCACATTTATATCGTGCTCTTTGTAGGGCTCCAGAGCCAAACACTATTAATTTTGCAGGATGTCACACATTGGTATGCATGTGGGCTTGGGAACGATTTCCTGCCATTTCTCCACGGCTGACTAGGCTCCTAGCTAATCGAGATATGGAGCAAGCAAATACATATTCATATCCAGCTCCCTTTGGACACCGGTAAGTTTTATTAAGTTTTTAACTCAATAAAATTGGTCAATATTTATTATCAATTATGTAATTTTAATATTTTTATATTATACAACGTTTTACTTTTAAATAGGTGGTCTGACTATACGAGACCTACTCAATCTAGACAACAAAAATTATTACATGTGTATCGTCTTTGGTTTGACACATGTAGAGAAAAGCAAGTAAGTAATATGTTACTTGATTGACATATCTTATATTTATCATTTTTTTTAACCATGAACTAATATTTCATTATTTATAGTTCATTTGGACACCATATATTAATAGGGATGCACCTTCATACTCTTTAAATGGACAACAAATATGGCGAGCCGTTGTACCATTGTTACATTTTCATATTGTTGAGGCACATCAAGTTGATAGAGTGATGTGTCAATTTGGTTTAGATCAGTTTATTCCAAATGACCCTTGGGATTTGGACTTGCAACATTCACAAACTATGCAAGGCCGTTTGGATCAAGATTGGACTGCCATTAATGCCGAGTAGATTACAACTTGGAATAACCGGTCTAACAGTTTAGTTGATGTTTATACTTCATCATTTCACTATTTGCATCATTGATCACCTTATATGACATGGTATCTTAGTGTCACTCGTCGATGGATTGATTCATCTAATGCTTTTAGGACTCTAGCGGTAATTACAATATTACATATGTATATGTGCAATACACTATGTATTTTGTTATGAGCTTTACATTCATTTTTAATATAACCAGCTTTGTTTTTTGTAGGCTGAACAAGCAGAATGGACATATCATGCACAAAATATGCCACAAGATCGTCGTGATATAGCTGCAACCATTCTGCATACCATGGTTGAGCCAAGTAGACAATCAGTAGACCTTACACGACAAGATCCACCTCCAAGTGTTCATTATGTCCAACCACAATGGACATATTATGAAGATATTCCTCACAATGCTGCACGACGAATTCCTCGTAGCCAACGCTCTATACAACAACCTTATATTAGAAAGGCCCAACAACAATTAGAGAATGACGAATCTCAGCAGCCACAATATGTTGCACCTCAACAGTTCCGAGGTGAGCCAATACCTAGTCTTAATGAAGATGTTTACCATCCAATGCCACCTGTTTCTAATCTACACGAAGCAGGGCCTAGTAGGACTACACAGGATCCATGTCGGTCTAGTTTTAGTTCAATCAACTTGACATTATTTAGGACTTATGGTTCATCACCAATGCAACAGGTACATTCTTCATTCCAATAAAATAGCTCACATGAGATTCATGCTAAATCGGTTTACAATTCAAACAAACGATGTAATCCTCCTTTTTCACCTTATATTGCAGCAGCTTAACACTCCACAAATTTCTGAATTTGCTGCGACAATTGGGACTCCAATCTCAGCTCAATGTGAGTTTAGAGATCCTGTAGACACAGAGTTTTACATTAGTGGACAACAAAGTTCACAAGATCAAGATGTGGAAGAAAATGAAGAAGATGATGAACAACCTCCTTCACTAATTCAACATCTTGAACAATCGTCTCAACTACCAGAAGCCCATCATCGAAGGAGAGGACTCACAAGTTCAATTGGGAGGCTAATTGGCTTGCGTCCTACTATTAAAGGGCCTCATTGTGCTACAGGTGGACACAAAGGTCATGGATGGAGAAGAAATAAAAAGAATTGAAAAATTTAACTTTAATCATGTATTTTTTTAGTTGTAATATTTTATTTACTAATGAAATGATATTATAATTTAATTATATATTTTTTTATTTTAATTAATTACTAATTTAATTTATTTTTATTGATTTAATTTATTAAAAAATAAAGCAAATAATTAAATAAAATAAATGTATAAAATCAATAAAAAATATTTTTACAAAAGTGAAGAAAATATTAAAGCATGTAAAATTATTTATTTTATTCTCATTTTTATTTATTTATTTATAAAATTACATTAATATTTAATTGTCTATTTTATTTTATTTTAATTAATTACTTATTTAATTAAATCATAAAGTATAATAAATTTAAATTAAACAAACTAAATTTATAAGAAGATGATATTCTATTAAAAGTAATATATATTAGTAAATATTTATAAAAATAGTATGTATTGGTAATAATGTTTGAAATTTTGTATATGTATCTAAGAAATTTTAAAATAAGTTTATATTTTATTTGTAAAAATAAAAATAAATAATTCAATTATTTTTTAATTTTGTATATGTGATTGGTTCATTTTAAAATTGAATTTAAAAATTTATTTATAATTAACATATAGTCGTATATAATTTTTTAATTTTTTTTGTTTATTTGTAAAAAAATATAAATTTGTAATAATTAATATATAAATTTTTATATTTTATTTTATTTTTATTTACATAATTGTAAATTTAAAAATATAATATAATAAAGTGAGATAATATTTTCTTTTACTCTCTTCACCTAAAATGTATTTTTTTATTATATTATATTTTAGTTTTATTTTTAAAAAAATATATAAAAATTTTATATAAAAGACATAAAGCTGTTTAATCTGTATTTTTCGCTGCCCACTCCCAAGCTTCTTGTTTCCAGCAGATCCACCACGTGGTTGCGCTTAACTTTATTTAAAAATAAAAAATTAAAATAGGTGGAAGTGGTCAAGAAGAGAAATCGTATAGATATATGCATTTTAAAAATAAAAAACATAGAATGTCAAGCACGCGAAACATGAATATTTTATTTTAATTTTAAAAATAAGTAAGTAAAAATTTATGTTAAAAGAAATAAAAATAAAATTTTAGATTTTTAATATATTTTATTTTACTTTAATTTAAAAAAATTTAAAAATAATACATGTTAAAAATGAAAAATTAATAATAATTTATAAAAATGATATGTATTAGTAATAATTTTTGAGTTGTTGTGTAAAAAATTTAACTAAATTTTTTATATTTTTACTTAAAAATAAAAAATAATTTAAAATTTACACAAAAAAACTGTGGAGAGGAAGAAGATTCATTGCCGGTCTTTTCTTTTTTTATTTGAAAAATTTAAATTTAAATTATAATTGACATATAATCATATCATTTTTTTTATTTGTAAGTAAAAAAAAATCAAACCTATAATTAATTAATATATAAATATTTGTATGTTTTTTATTTATATAATTATAAATTTAAAAATATAATATGATAAAATAATGTGATATTTTATTTTATTTTTTAAAGTTAAAAAGTGTTTTTTATATTATATTATTTGTAATTTAAAAAATAAAAAATTTCATGTGAAAGACGCAAAGCTATATGATATGTATTTTGGAACTCTCTAGCTTCCTTGTTTCCAACCGCTTGGCGTGCACAAACACTGTTAATTCCTTTCAAATTCAATAATTGGCATACTATCAGGAGATTATTTTTACTAAAAAAACTAGAACAGACAAAGAAACACACACAGTTATAGACACGTTCTTTTCTTTTTATAGAAGAAAACTGAGGAGAGGAAGAAGATTCCTTACCGTTCTTTTCTTTTTTTTATTTGAAAAAAATAAGCACACGTTTATTTATTTTAAATTTTAATTATAAAATTTAATTATAATTGACATATAATTATATTATATTTTTTTTACTTGTAAATAAAAAACTAAATTTATAATTAATTAATATATAAATATTTTTATGTTTTATTTATATAATTATAAATTTAAAAATATAATATGATAAAATGAGGTAATATTTTATTTTTTTAAGATAAAATTATTTTTTATGTTATATTATTTTATTTTAATTTAAAAATAAAAAAATTCATACGAAAGACGTAAAGCTGCATAATATGTATTTGCAAACTCTGTAGCTTCGTTGTTTCTAGCAACTTGGCGTGCACACAAAAAATTTCCTTTAGATCCAATAGTTGGCGTCCTCTCAGTGAGATTACTTTAGGCAGAGAAACACATACACACGTGAATTCGATTTTTTGCTTTTTATTTTATTTTAATTTATAATAATTTAAAATAATATATATTAAAAATTAAAAAATTAATAATAATTTATAGAAGTAGTATGTATTAATAAAAAAATTTTAAATGTTGTATATATATTTAAAAAATTTTATATAATTTTTTATATTTTCATTTATAAATAATAAAAATAAATAATTTAATTATTTTATTAATTAATTTTAAATATCGCAGTACGGTAATGCGATATTCGAATATCGCATTATCGTACTGCGATATTACTCAAAAGTGGTATATATTGGTAAATATTTTTAAAAGTGGTATATATTGGTAAATATTTTTTTTTTTTTTGTGGTATATGGAGGTAAATTTCTCCTTTTGCACTTCTCTTTTCTGCACAACTGATGTTGGACAACAACCATATTGCTTCACAACATTAGAGAACCTCACGAGTTTCTCCTCAATATAAGGTAAAGAGAAGTCATATGAAAGAAAAATAACGCCACAAACCACCAATATAAGGAAGCAAAGTAAGAGCGTGCATCTTATAGATATATAAAATATCAAAGCATTCAACTTAAGTATTTGGGTAATGGCTTTGTTACAATATCAAAAAATTCTGAGAAATGGTTATGATAGGGTAACAATTAGTATATAGGCGCTATTGAATTTGTTAATCTAACCAATTGATAGGAAGAACTGAGTTTCTACAATCTAGGAAGGGAGTAAATAACTTAGACCGTGACAAAGAATTCCTGGAGCTTAGAAATAAAGATATTCTATGACCCTATGCAACAAAAGAAAGGGAAATCTATAGATTGCATGGCAGCATATATTATTGTAATCCATGTGGGATATAATTGGATTGATAGTTCAAGTTAGGTTTATCCGATCTTAGGAAATGCTTGTTAACAAATTAGGGATACTTAGCAATTAATATAATTAAGTTGAATTAAGGAAAACAGAACATTCAACATGGACTGTTGAGGATACAAATGTCACATAATAATAATAATAATAATAATAAAGACATAGCATACAGCAACAACAATGAATTCAGACAGCTTACCTTTAGGGAAGGGACGGACCCAGGGAAGTTTGTGATCTTCAATCCTATTTTAAGCACAACAAACAGAAATTAGAAGACACGTATATTATTCAAATGCGATTATAAAAACTGGCAGTAATTTCTGACAACAAACAATAAAAAAAAGGGCAGATGAATGCTAACTTCAACAACAAACGAATTCAAGGAATTTGAAAGGTATAAATACTGCCTTCCTTGTTTCTTACACAGAATTAAGAAAATTCAGAGAGATGAATCATATTACCTTCAAGTACCTGACAGTAGCAGAACAGCTCTGTGCTTCAATTTTTCTTCAAAGCAGACAACAAACAACTTAAGAGAGATAGAGCTTTTTTTCTGGGATTTTTTTTCCTGTTTTTTCTATTTATTTTATTTTTATTTTTTTGAGATCTCAAGAGAAATAAAGCAAAGAAAATGTAATTCAATTCAAGTAATGAAACAAATCTGCAGAAAGGTGAAAACAGATGAGAGGATCTGTATCAGTGAATGCAAGAGAGAGAGCAGCGAATAGCAAAACGCAGATTTGCAAGATGAAGATTGAAGGAGCGAGATAGCTTTATCAATGCAAATCGTAAAGATTCCTAATTTAATAGAATTGTTTCCTCTGTAAAAGTGTGATTCCTAACTTAAAGACTGTTCAGGAAGAATTCTTTTTTTCCTTTATGCTTGATAAATCACCTTCTTTACTGCTTCTCAATCTCATTTAGCTTGCATGTGAGGACTCGCATTTTCTTTTACTTTTCATCTTTAATCATATGAAATCTTGCTTAGCACAATCTATCATAAACTTGTTTATTTTAGTGATAAAAATATCAAAGACAAAATAGGAAAGATTTCTATCACTAATGAGGAAAATTAGTAAAAGAAAATGCCAGTACACATTAACAAGCATTAACTTAGATCATCAGAAGCAGTAAAGAATGTCATTCCACCTTGCACGAAGAAAAGCAATCATCTTGTCTCAATGAATAATTGTGAGAAATTGGTTTAGCCAAAACGTCTTCGGTACACATTTTCACAAAGAAAACAATGCAATTAAGTTAGGAATATGGAATTATATGTTACTCCCTCTATTTTATATTTTTTTGCTGTTTTGGAAAATTCTTTTTTTTAAAAAAAATATTGCATTTTTAGAATTCAAAAGTTTTGTCAAACTTATTATTTTTCTTTCTCTACTCTTATATAATGAAAACTCATTTATTTTATCTTTTAATTATTTTCTCTTTTAATTATATTATAATATATTAATTAATAATTTTTAAATTTGTGCACAACAACCTTAAAAAGGAAAAAAATTTGAAAAGAATGAAGTAACTAATAATATCAACATTTGTGAAGATTGGGCCAAATTGCTGAATTGAGGGACTCAAAATTTTTTAAGGGATTTGGTAAAATTTTTTGAAATGCAAGCCGTTCACCCAATCTCCTTGATTGATCGTCCATAAAATTTTGTGATTAAAACAGAATGCAAAGCTTAAAATATTTTTCATATCGACTCTCAACTGAAACAATTGGATACTGAATGCAAATACCTAAAAGTTAGTATTGTCAAACAATGAGCCTGGCCTGTAAGACAAATGGGTTTGGCAAACAGCCTGTGTTTTGGTCCCCACTAGCTTTAAACTTTAGGGCTGTCCCGACTTTAGTTTAGTCCCTTTTTCTGTTTATTTTATTATTTTCATTTTAGATTTTCTTCATTTTCTTCTTTATTATAAAAATAATATTTAAATTTAGCCAATCAAGGCCTGGATTCCCGTTCAAATTTGTGTATCTTTAAGTCAAGCCAACCTACACACTTTGATCATATACTTGTCAGAAAATATTTAGTATAAAAATAGGTGGAAACAATTCTTTGAAACGAAGAAGTAAAAAGAATAAAGAATGATGTGCACAAATTTTAATGTGTGGATCACTTATTTTTAAGCATAATTCACTTCCACCAATTTTAAACTTTCCATACAAATTAGGTTAAATGATAAACTTCTGATAAAATGATACAACAAAGAACCTTAAACATAGTTTATCTTCTCAAAACTAAAGCCAAGATAATAATGCATGACTTTCACAAAGTGATAATTTGTTTTTTTTTTTTTTATAAATAAACATAATTCTTTAATAAAAAATAAATTATATTATTTTATGAAGAGATATAATAATTATTGATAGACATGTCCTTTACTTAAAGAGGCAACCCTCCATTGAATATATATAATTCTTTAATTGTCCAAATTATGCAAAGAAAGATTTCCACAACTATAGATGAAAAGTTTAAAAAAAAAAAATTCAAATCCTCAGTTTGAAGCATTAAAGAGATCTTCAATGCAATAAAATTAAGTTAGGAATCTTGTAAACAAGAAAGACAAGACAATAATCTTAATGCAACTTTGCATAAGATGTATGTATATAAGATGTATGTATATCAACATGGTACGCATTCATGGCTGCTTAAAATGTTTAGATGGCAATACGTTTTTTTGGCTGCCTAGTAGAGTACATAGGAGTATAGTACTGCCGTATGATAAATGAATTCCTGACGTGTCCCTAGTGTTGTAGTACAATAGACAAAATTATTCAAAAAATATAAAAATATAATCTACTTATTAAAATACTATTATTTTTGCCACGTATGCCCGTAGGTGTTGTTTTAGTTAGTAAACGCAAAATGAAGTAGCATCTCATCACCCCTCAAGGGCTCTTAAAACTTTCTCACTCGGTTTCAAATCCCCCCCTCTCCCCCCCCCCCCCCCCCCCACCATAAATTATGTTGCAATTTTTGCCTCATTCTGATCCCATCCTATCTCAGCAAAAAAAGTGGCGCCACTTCATTTGAGGGGAACATGACTGAGACTAATAATTTTTTTTTTCTCCTTAAAGCCAACAATTTTATTACGTTAAATTATTCTTTTGCTCCTTATAGTTTTCTAAAAATTAAATTTTAATTCTTATACTTCCAAAACCTATAAAATCATCATTATAGTTTTCAAAAAGTTAAATTTATGTTCTTATTGTTAAAGTTTGTTAAGTCTCCGTTAATTAAAAGATTCTTTTAGTCTTTATAACTTTTTAAAAATTAAATTTTATTTCTTATACATGCAAAACTTATAAAATAATCTTTATAGTTGTAAAAATTAGTGTTTCATCATTATTGTCTGAATACAATATTCTTCATGTTGTTTTTCTATTGAAAAACATATAATAAGATTTTAATATTTTTTAAAGACTAAAATAATTTATAAAAAATATATATATAAATGGCTAACTAGTGTACTGGCAGTTTTCTTAAAAGATTTTTCTTTTTTTTTAAATAAAAAAAAATAATTCTACACATTTCCTTCCAATTTCGTATTTAAAAACAAAATACAAAAAGTAACTCTTAACACTTCCGTCACGATATGAAACAATTTTTTTTTTTTTAAAATAAAAAAATAACAATTAAACTACCTTGCTCTTATTAACATAACTGTTAGTTATCTATCTATCCATTTAAAAAATAAACAAATAAAATAAAAATTTTGTTTACAACAACTTTTCTTAATAAATTAAATTGCTCATGTTGTCTATAGAGTTTTTTTTTTTTTTTGTTTTTATATAGAAATTCTTCTATTTTAATTAATTTTGATTTTATAATTACAATAATTATATCAATTATTAAGAAAAGTTTTTGTAAAGAAAATTTTTATTTTATTTATTTATTTTATAAATAGATTGATAGATAACTATTAGTTACTTAATAAAAGCAAGGTAGTTTAAATGTGTTTTTCTATTTTGCTTTAAGTAAATTTCCTTTCCTTTTTAAAAAATTTCTTTAGCATTCATTTATTTTTTTTCATGGAATTTTTTATTTGATACATGGTTACCTCTGTAAACATGAGTAGGAAATTTTTAGCTTTTCAGGTATTTTTCAAAAAGAATATATTGGAGCTCACAAGCAAGCAATCAAGCCACATTAAACGAAAGGAGGAAATGATTGCGGGTTTGGGAAGGTTTGCTAAGGAAGAAGAAAGTTAATAAAATTTTTAGCTTTAATGAGAGAAAAAAAATGATTAGTCTCAACCATGTTCCCCACAAATGAGGTGGGGTCACTTTTATTTATTTATTGCCAAGAAATGAGGGGATCTGCATGAGGCGAGAATTGTAACACGAGTTTTGGAGAAATTTGAAACCGGGTGAAAAGGTTCTAAGAGTTCTTGAGGAGTGCTGAACCACTAGACCAAACCGGATGAGGCATTATTTCATTTGGTGTTTATTAACTAATATGCTGGTTCTGGTGCTTAAAGCTTTTGTGAGCTTAAAGCCTAGGTAAGTTGGTTCCAAGGATTCGCTCGAGCCCGTGCAGGACTTAAGGTTTAAAAAATACTTATAAATTACCTAATCCTTATATCGGTAATAAAATTTGAACTTGTGCAATTGTAGGATAGGATTTCGATCCTTATTAATTGGACCAACCTTTTGTTGGCTATATTGGTTTATATCCAATAAACTTTTTCTAATAAGGGGACTTTAAAGTTTTAAACACAAGATCTTTGGCCAAAAATATCTTGAAACTTGACTAATAACGATTGCTAGATTGAAAATATATAAATATTTTCATGAAATGTATAGTTTTGATATAAAAGAATTGAAGAAATACATTTTAATAAATAGTTTAATTTTTACATTTTTTAGATAATTTTGCCTATTGTACTACAACACTAGAAACATGTGTGCACTTCATTTATCATTTACACATAAGGCAATACTATACTTCTATCAACCAGAAAATCTGACCCTAAATGTTTTAGCTGAAAACCTTCCTAAGCAATAATCTTGTGCAATCACTCTAAACAAGCCATGAATAATTTTAGAACCTTCCAAAGTTAATTTTTTTAACAAAAAAGAAAACTAAAAATGTTTCACCGTCCTTTTTAAAGTTCCATTTTGTCATAGAATTAGTACACAATAAGAAAGGGATGCAACTGATGTATTTAATTTCTTTAATTAAAGACAGCCGAGTACCATAACTTTAGAAACAATATTTATCTCAATAATAACTCTAAACTTCATTAATTCTGTATTACAATATGTGTTGGAATTGGAAGAGGCGGTGTTAATGAAAGAATCAGCATTAAGTGGTGCTGCAAGTAGTGACGCACAAACAGATTCGGAAGCCATTCCATAATAACTAGTACTAGCAGAAATATTCATGGTGCTCTGGCCATGGACAGCCACCTCATTAACATCACCAAGAACCTGATCACCTTCATTATCAAAGACTAGAATCCTTGCTGCTTTTGTCTAACATAATACACACTTTAGTCCTAAATGATGTCTTTCTTTCCTTGTAAAATGGTTGTGCTATCCTAAGTTTGCCAAACAAGACTTATTTCCTTGCCTAGGGCAGCAAATGCATCGATTAAAGGAGAGAATGGAAAAAGGGCAAGGGAGGAATAATGTAGCAAAACAAGTAAAGCATAGACTATCAGACCTGGCAATGAAGCCTTGTTCGTTTTAGCATCAGTCTGCCTGTCCTTGCTTTGTGCATACACCCCTGCATGAATATTCACTTAATACAAGTAGAGAGAAAAAACTAGACAAGTAGGTCTTGAGAATTGGGAAGAAATGATTCAACAAGAACAAAAAATGTATGATTCAATAGGGGAAAAAGAAGACACAAAGCATACCAAAAACTAAAGAGGCATCAGAGACATTAACATTGCCCTCTCTATTGCCTTGAATAAGGGATGCTCCATAGTCTTGCTCGAGGATTATTTCTGAGTTTCTTCAGCAAGTCCTTCTCTCTCCATGACATCACCAACTTCAGTTTCTGGAATCTACTGTTCAGGTATATCCAAGTCAGATGTTTCCTCTTGTGTGCCCTCTGATGGTCTTCAAGGTGATGGTCCTTGTCCATTTCTATCTGATCTATGTCCGTATTTGAAAGGGCAGGTTCACTAACATAGGAAGACTCATCTTCACTACTTGCATTCATCTCTTTCCTTATCTTTCCATAAGCCTCCTATATAATTGAGCATAGTTGACCCGATTTAATAAAACAGTGCAAATTAAAGTTATGCACGATATAATTAAGTAGGTTAAATTAGTCAATACACCACATATGGTAACTTAATCAGAGTCATGCATGAACTTTTAATTTATTTGCATAAACCTATAATCAGCTGCAACTTATTGTCATTCTGTTTATTCTTTATCAGTTTTGGAAGTAGAACTCAAATCAAGCACACTATATGCAAATGTATAAACTAATTTTACAATAGAAATACATATTGCCATCTAAACATTTTAAGCAGCCATGAATGCATACCGTGCTGATATACATCTTATGCAAAGTTGCATTAAGATTGCCTTCCCAGTACCATGTATCTCCCTGATCTCCTACTTGCACTCTTCGAACTTTTGGACTGATGGGAATTTCTCGAGAGAATGTTTTTAGATTAGGGCACAGACTCACAATTATAGTTTCCAATGATGTAAATTTGAATTGATAGTTCCCAGAGGAGAATCTTGTCAAGCTTGATAACTGCTGAAGTTCAAGAATTTTTAAATTGCTAAATGTAATCTCATCTCCAGCTTCATCATCAGGCTTGTTTGCTATTATCTCTTTTATCATCCAACATTCTTTTATTTTCATGGTTTCCAGTCGAACAAAGACTTTTTGCTGTTAATGTTGTTACCAAATGTAACAATTCATCACAATTTGAAACTTCCAAATGTTTCAATTCATTGAAAGACACTGAAGAGGGCGCTTCTTTGCAATTATACTTTAATTTAGGAAGTTGCTCTAGTACTAGAATTTTGAGCTGCAAATGATCATTGGTCTGGCTTCCTTCATTGAAGAATATCTCCATAAAGTAACTGTTTCCCACAAGAAGATTATTAAGATTGGGTAACCTTTGAACTAACCAATATGGAAAGCTATCTTCTTTATAGAAATAATGCAGTTGGAGGAGATTGAGCCTGCGGAAATGTTCTATGGAGAACTGACCAAGCCAGTCCAAAATATCATCCTTGTCGTTTAGGTGCAATGACTCTAAGTTGGGAAAGACCTGGAAAAATGATTATGGAAAAGAAAGAAATGAGCTTTAACGGAGCATAAATTTAGCAGCAAAGTTATGAAAGATTCATCACTCAAATGTCCCCTCCAAAATCTCTACTTTCTTTTAAGTTACACTCATGTTAATTTACCAAATATAGGATAATTATCCGTTTTTTAATTTTGTTTCCTTCTTTTTTTTTTTTTTTGTTTTTTTCCCCATATTTTTCTTGTCTCTACTAAAATGCCTCAAGGCATAAGGCAAAATATTGGTGATGATCAAGTATTTTAATGATTAACTATGCCGCACTATTTTTAAATATTTTATGGATGAGCCAATGAAATTCTAAGACAAAATATATATATTAAAATCTATTTCTAGATGTGTGAATAAAAATCTCCTTTAAAAGCTTTGTGAAAATTACGTCAAAAGTTATTTAAAAGTATTAGTGTTTAAAAAATATTATAGCAATTTATAAGGCAAATGGTTTTACTGTACCAAAAAATAAGCCATGCGATTTTATGATTTTGATGATAGGGTAACCCAATGCTAGCAGTTCTTTAATTAAAAATTAGCTCATTAAATAAGTAACTAGAGACATATTTAGTACCTTTTCAATAAAGAAGATTGGTCGTTGAATTAAGCTATTAAGATTGCGCTGCTTATGTCTCCCTTCAGAGTCCAATAATTTTGTCCCAAATACTTTTACTTCACCTTCAATAAAAATTTCTAATTCCTTCAAAGCTGGCCATTCCACAGTATGTCTTCCTGGGTAGAACCTCTTTAGCTGTGGTACAATCCCTATAACCAAAGTGGTTAATTTCGGAAACACAAAACTAACAAACATTGGTTGCCCTTCTTCCTTTGCAACAATCTCTTCGAACCCACAGTCTATTATATGCAGTTCTCCAAGCTGTGTCAAACCTTTGGCTACATTGGCTGGGAACAAGTATGATAATCTTTCACAATCATAAACGTGTAGACCTTGTAAGTTTTTGAAGGTAACAGTTCGGTAGTCCTGCTTCAGATTTGGCAGATTACTTAGTATCAATTTCTTCAGCTTAGTGGTTAGTATGACATTTTTGTCATCAATGTCTTTTCCATCCAAAAGAAACACAACTTCTGCATTGCTGCAGTTCTTCACTTCCAGCTCCTCCAAGTTGGTTAAGGCCTTAAGAACATTAAATGGGACTACATTTGAAATGAACTTACAATTGTCCACCACTACAGATCTCAAATTCTTGAATTCTTTTGCGGAAACTTGGCCATGCCATAATTCCTTTAACTCAGAAATTCTTCTTGTTTCAATAGCTCAGAGCTCCGCAAGCCAACCTTTAGAAGCCAATTATATATATATTAATAAAAAGAAAAACAAAGATAGAAAGGAAATGAGAACAATGTGTGTTTGTGAGAGGCATGTAATCAATTTTTCAAACACTCTTTCTTAATAATATGGGAAGAGAGAAGGGAACAGGTGCATACATCTTCTGTACAGTTTTATTAAGGTCACCCTCCCAGTACCAGTCCACTACTTCCAACTCAACATCTACTGTTCTCAACTTTGGAGTGATGGAGACTCCTTTAGAGAATATCTTCAAATTCGGGCATTCACAGATAAGTGCATTTTCCAAAGATGGAAATTTTAATGCATAATTCCCTGAAGAAAAGCTCTCCAGCAATGTTAAACTTTTGACTTTTATAGTTTTCATTTTGTGGAATGTACTCTCATGATCTCCTTCTTCTGCATCAACATTGACCTTGTCTGCTACTATTTCCTTTATTATCTTGCATTCTTCTATCATCATATCAGTGAGTTGACTCAAGGTTTTTGCTATGGATGGTGCCACTAAATATAACAGGCCCTCACATTTATATACAAATAGTGATGTAAGATGGCTCAATATTACCGATGAGGGCACTAAGTTTAACAAATAGGGACACTCCCAAACACTAAGATCATTCAACCTTACATTATAACCTTCTTTGTATATTTGCCTTAATTTAGGAAGATTCTCAAGGTATAAATTTTTTACCCATACTACATTTTCATGCTCTGTTCCATCACCAGCTTGGTTCTCATAAGGGAATATTTCTTCAAATGAATTACATGCCACAAGAAGAGTTTCCACTTTGGATATTCTTTGAAAGAATGAATATGACAAATTCATTTGTTCTTTTTGGAAGGAATGTATTTCTAGACTTTTTATTCTGCCAAAGTAGCTTTCTGAATATTTAAATAACATGTCACTAGAGCAGAGTCATCTTGATCTAATGTCAACTCTTGTAAATTGGGGATGACCTTAGACACCATTTGAAGCAAAACTTTTATTATAGCGTAATACTATATACTATCTACACCTGTTTTTTTTTTTTTTTTATAGACTGAGTGTATACATGCAAATATCCAAATAACATTTCCCTTACTCACATTCTAGATTGAAGCAAACAAGAGAATTTCATGAGAAACTGAGACCAAGCGGACTTTAAATGGTCAAAGCCAGCTAAGCGACCAGCTGGATTCTAACTACTTATGCCAATTTGGTACATTCTAACTAATCTTCTTACAAACTCCCTTATTTCAAGAACTGATCTAACTTCCCTACTGTGCAAAGGTCATTGTGACGCAACAGTTTCAAAAAGTATAAGCAGCATAAAAGATACAAAGTGTCGTTAAAAATAGAAGAAAAAATAGCGTGGATATTGAAGTAAACTAGCATTGAAAAACACTGGAGAATTGAGAAATTGAAAAGGAAAAATCATAGGTGTTGATAGATCATAGAGGTTGTTATGAGTACTTTTATTATGTGAAAGTAACTAGCTTGGGAGCCAAATAGAAAAGACAGATAACTCTTTATAAGAAACTCAAAGTACAACTAGGAGGGATATTTGTACTAGTTCTACATGGGCATTTTTAACCTAATTGATTCAAAATTATCTACCCTGGTGAGGTTTCGCATGCCAGCTTACTAAACTTTCTACAATTTCCATGCATGTCTACATCTTATTAAGTAACTTCTTAAATTAATGTCAAACCTTGGCTTGGACTGGGTTCTTTATTATTTCTATATCATTAATATTGATGATATGCAGGAAAAGAAGTAATAAAAGCATCGACATTCATGCATAAATTCTATAGTCATTGGATAATCTTAACATGTGCCCTAGATGATGCTTAAATGAGGAATCTGAATAGTGTAAAGTGATAAAAAAGAAGAAGAAGAAGATATAAGTCACGAACATCCTCAACAGCGGCTGACTGTTGTACTAAAGCTTGGGGTCCATCCTCAAAACGTGACTCGCTGAAACATAAATATTTTGACCCAAAACAGTTCACTTCTTTCGGGATACATAAATACAATAATTTTCTTAGTTGTGGCCACTTTGTTATATATCCTCCAGGGTAGAAGCCTTTAAATTTTGGTAGATCCCAAAGCCATAGTTCTGTCACTTTAGGGAACATAAATAGGACAGTTGCATCTAGTCCTTCTTCCATTGCAACATTATTCTCTAACCCAGTACAATTCTCTAACACCAACTCCAGAAGGTTGGGAAGAGCTTTCGCAACAGAAACTAGAAGCAGATAATTCATATGTTGGCAATCGATAGCTTTTATTATAGATAGGTTTTGAAAATTAAGAATTCCTTGTGGATCTTTTTTCCATACATGCTTCAGATTTGGTAGGGAAGTTAAAATCAATTTTCTCAAGTGGCACTTTGGTACAACATGTCTCTCTTCACTGGTGATCTTCTCCAAGTCAAATAATACCTCGACTGAATTACAACCTTCCACTTCTAGCTCTTCTAAATTGTTTAAAAGGTTCAGTAAGCTAAATGAGAGTACTTTTGAGATTCCTTCACAATTTGCTACTTTAAGAGTTTTCAAATTGTAGAATGACTCATCAGCTCTTTGACCATGCCATGTGTCTTTCATCTGTGCAATAAATTACTTGCATTATTGAATCATCATCCTTTGAGTATTTACATTGGTTAATGGCAAAAAAGACAAAAAATAAAAGCATGCATAAAATACCTTTAGAAAGAACAAATATATTCATAGAACCTTAATAAAAGGAATCTCTCTCTCTTTTTTGAATTTTTCTTCTCAAACCAAAAGGACAACAAACTGTTTGGTTTCTATTATTTTTTCCTCAAATGTATTTTCATCTTCACACTTTTATTTTTTAAAAAATATTTTTTTTTTTTTTACTTATTTTCATATTTATTAAACACCTAACAATCTTCTTTTGTGAATTTTATTAAATTATTAGTCATTTCTTATTAAAAAGAGAATAAAAAAGTCCTAAATTAATAAAATTTTCATTGGTTATTTCTAGAAACACTGAAAACAATTTTTCTTTTTCTGTTTTCAGTTTTCAATAAAAATATTTTTAGTTTATTAAACCAAACACAATTTCAAGTACTATTTTCATTTTCACTACAAATGAAAAAAGAATACAGCTAAAGCAAAGAAGCCTATGTGCAAATTTTGTCAAACAAATCTTGGAATCGAAGCCCATAAACTTTTGTCCACTTGAATTTAGATATTGTATCCAAATTTTGTTAAACAAAGCTTGGTAACTTGCACATTCGTGTTATGTTATTAATTTATTTATCTAAACAATTAATGATTATATGCAATCTGAAAATAAAATAAAATAAGACTAAACAGAAAATTTTCATTTTTTATTAAGGACTTATAAAAGTGTTAAAAAATAATAGTTTACCTCAATTGTAACAATCTCACAAGTCTTGTGTATGCAATTAGAGCCACTAAATATTTCACAATATTATCTTTAAAAATTAATCATAGTAAATGATAAGAAACTACCTTGTCATGAATAGAAGAATTGAGAGTATTGTCTTCTGCCATAAGCCTATTCCATATCATATTCAACTTATCCAGTCCATCGATAGTCAATTTCTCTAAGCTAGGGAACATTACCTACAGTTTAAACACATGGCCATACATAGTAAGAGGGAAAATGAAAGTATTCTTTATGTGCTTGAAATCATAGATGTTCTATGAAAATCTACATATTAAAGTTACATATGGTTTTGTCTAATTTTATAGATTTAGTTTGTACCGTAAATGTATGACATTGTTTTACTTTCATACTATCAATCAGTATAATCTATGACTGTTGAGTTGTTTGGCATATGATAATTTTAAGATTAAATTACGCCAATTTTTCTTTTAATTTGAAATTACCTTATTTTTTAGTTAGCTCTCCCATTTATTTTAGAAATCTGCACTTTAAAGTCAATTAAAAACACTGCTAAATAATATTCTTTTTAGATTATTTTTTTTTGCCTCAAATGCAACTATATATGCAAGCATTAATTAAAAAGTAAACCCCATTTTACCTCCCTCACACTAACCTTGTAAACAAGTATCCCCCTAACATTTTAAGTTTCTCAATTTAAACCTTGAGACTTTAAACATTTACCAAATTGAATCCTCTGTCCACCTCCGTCACCATCCACTAACGGTTTTTGCCTACGTGGCACGTTAAGTGCTGACACGGCCATTAATAAGTGATGTGGCCAAATTAGCTCTAACTCAGCTTTTTTTTTTTTTTTTTTTTTTCTCCTTTTTCCCCTTCTCTTCGGTGACCGCTAGGGTCACCAGACCCTAGTGGTCACCGAAGAGAAGGGGAAAAAAAAAAATAGACATGACCAAAAATATTTATTTTTATATGGCCCATGTGAGCTTTTTTGAATATAACGTAATTCAATATATATATATATATATATATATATATATATATATATATATATATATATATATATAATAGGTTAAGTTTGATATAATATTTTTTAGATTATATAATAGTATTTTTATATTTATATTTTTACTGTTTAATTTAAATGAGAGATTTATGATATATTTAGCAAGTGGATTTTCATTACTTTTTAACATATGTAGTTTAAAATGTCACAAAAATTTCCTGGATTCCAATTTATAAATTTAGGAAGGTGAAATTGTTATAAGTTAAATTTAAGTGTGTTGTATTTTCATATTATAAAGGAGATATGTGCAGATTTTGAAATAAAAGGAAGGCGGGTAAAAATAAATTAATTATAATTATATTAACTGTTGACTAAAATTTCTACTTATCAACTGTTAATAATTAAATTTAAGCGTAGAGCCTTGTCAAGTAACATTAGAGATATGAGTAAGTTTTGAGAACATAGGAATTTATAAGTGAAGAAATATGATAACAACATAATATATTGGTCTTATTTTTAATTCCTATGCTGTTAATGTAATTTGACTTTAAACAGGTTTTTTCAAAAGCTTTGTATTTTTATACTAAAAAACCTCAAAGAAATATAAAATGATAATATCAACAATAATAATTTATAGATTCCTGAAATGTTTTATGTAAATCTTTATAATAAAATAACTTGTTTTTGTTTTCACAAGCTAGTAGATTGGGAAATAATTTTGAATTTGTAATATTTTGGTAAATAGTTTAAAATGTTTGTATTTTTTGATTTTTTTTCATTTTAATATTAACTTAGTAAAGACCTGATATCAACATAAATGATCAGTGCAACTTTACAAAAACAAGAAAAAACCACATTTAATATTTCATGTTATTATTTTGAAAAATATGTTCAGAGTATAATGTTTTGGTCAAACTCCATAAGCTTTCACAAATCAAAAGAATAGTTAGTGACAACAAATACAATATGACTACATTTGTAATTACAGAGGTAACACTCCATAAAGCTCTTCCTCCCAAAAAAAAACAAAAACAAAAAAAAACATACAAATGACTCAAGTCTATATTTTTAATTGTATATATATATATATAAAAAACCTAGAGCAACATAGTTAATATTAATCTCCATAATGATCATACAAGAAATCTTGTTTCAAATATTAAAGTATTTGAATCAAGAGTAATGGTTGTTGGCATACCTTCTCACAAAAAAGTGCATTCGAAGTGCCAAGAACATTGCCTTCATAATAAAATCCAAGTAATAGAGGAAGAGATCGTATTGTTAAAGAGCATAACTTAGGAAACTGGAGTATGCCAGCAGCCTTTTCGTCATCATAGACCACTCTTTCCATACGAAAACATTCCTGAAGTTCAGTTTCAACAAGTTGTGGAAGAACTCTAGCAAAGGGTTGAGAAGAGGCTCCTCAAGTTACCACAATTTTTTACTTTGATAATCTTCAGTTTGGAAAAGGATTCTCCAGTAAGAGGCCCACTGGGGAAGAGATCAATAGAATGGATGACCCCTAATGGGTTAATTACACACTGGATCTCATCATTATCCATGACATAAAGATGCTGTAGTTGTGGTAAACCTTCATTGTTTAGGGAAGGAAGAACAGTTTTTGCTCCTTCCAATTTGCCAATGTGCAATTCTTCAACAGTATCAAGCAGTCTTTTGATATCATCTCTCAAATTAAGGCTAATGCTAAGCCAAAGCTTCAGGATCCTTGAAGTTTTTGTCTCAGAAGATCAATCCCAGACATTTCCTATAAGTATTTTCTACTTTTGAAGTCTTTCAAAAGTCAGGACTTTTGGCAACATTCTCTCATCAGGAATATGAACTACTAATGTGGTCAAGAGAGACAAATTGTCTAGTTCAGCAACACTAGCATTACTTTGCTGCTACTCCGTTGGATCAATAATGTCCCAGTTCGCAAAACTGTCTTCCATGTACAGCTCCTCTAACTTTTTAAGGCTTGACAAGGTATTGGGTGGGATTAATTTTTGTTGAGAACAGCCAGTCAAATCAAGCAATTGTAGCTAGGTCAATTGCCCAAGTTCTTCGGGCAATTGTTTGATATCAGATTTTAAAAGGCTGAGGGCTTTTAAACCCTTCAATTCTCCAATGGCCTCTATTTTTTTCAAAGAACATTGATCGAGACACAAGGTAAGAAGGGTGCTCAAGAGACTAATTGATGAAGGTAAGGACTCAAATTTCATCCTAGTCAAATCTAGTACTTTGAGTCTAGGCATTTCTTCAAAAAGGTTGTCTGATAGTTTTAGAGAGAGGTTTTCAGTGTTTATGAAAAGAAATGTGAGGTTGGGACAACATAGCCTTTCAAGAGGCTCATTTAAATAACAGAACTGTAATATGATTGTATTACAATTTTTCATTTGCTCTTCCCCCGGCCATTTTTCCAAAATTTCATTTATTTTCACAAAACATTGGTGATGTTGGGATGCTATCATTAAAGCCACATCTCTCACAACATCATGAATTTCACAATACTTATAAGAACAATCTGTATCTAATAACAAGCATGTGTCTTTTAGTTTACGAATACATGAATCAAATTTATTTCGAGCATGTTCCATCTTAGGAATGTGTTTAAATAAATTCAGTCTAACAGAATACTTGAATAAATAGCTAGTTGAAACATGTCCAAACATTCCACAAAGCAAGAAAAGTGACAGGAGGAGATCATTTTTTAAATTTTGGTAACTCACTTCAATTGGTCTATATATAGCATTCTGCATACCTGTTGGAGTAGGATTTCTTAGTTCTTGCAAGACAACCTTCCACTCTGATTTTTCCTTGGTTTTTAATGAACTTGCAATAGTTACAACAGCAAGTGGCAACCCACCACACTCTTCAGCAACTTGATGTGCTATAGAAAGCAATTCAGCATTGCCAATAGTCTCATCAAGCATAGCCTTTTCCTTGAACAGCTTCCAAGCTTCAATATCCAACAGTAGCCTCACCATAAAGTACTTTTGGGAATTCAATTTTGACAAAACACCCCGATCCCTAGAGGTCATTAAGAATTTGCAACTCCTCTGTTGAATTTCAGAGGAGATGCTTATTTTCTTATTGTTGTGCGTGTGCTCCTCTGGGGAAGGAATGCCAATCACAGTCCCATTAAGCTCTCCCCAAACATCATCTAGAATTAAGAAAACATTTTTTTCTTTTTTTATTCTCTCATGAAGATGACCTGCTCTTCCAATTGAACTTTGCACATTACTAAAATTGAGTCTCAACATGTCAGCAATTTGCCCCTGGATTTTTTCCACTTCTGGATTCTGTGTTATAGTTGTCATGACTACAACATCAAACTCTTGTTGAGCTTTCTGTGCATCCTGTTTGACTAAAGTGGACTTTCCCACACCGCCTATCCCATATACTCCGATCTTGTTCACATTAGGATCTCTCAATGCCTCCATAATGGCTTCAAGTGTTTCAACCCTTGATCCAAAGTCCTCTTCACCCGCGGCTGATGAAAGGTTTTCTATTAAATTAGGAGCTTTCTGATAAGAGACATGCTCAAATTGTCCCTCCTTCTTGAGGATTTCAATCTCTTGCACCATCTTCTTTGACTTCCTGCTTAACTGATGTCTCATCCAAAAATTAGGAAATGATCTGCTAGAGCACCCTGTCCTCTTTTGGTGATCATCTTGAATATGACCCTCCACCCTTATCACTATTTCATCTACTTTTTCTAGCCACGTGCAAACACCATTGTAAATCTCATCTCCATTTCTATAGGCAGCATCAACTCTTTGTTGCACACTTTCTCTCGCATGCTGTAGACTCTTAGCTTTCTCCTTCAATTCCTTCACATCGCTGTTGTAGAATATCAGATAACCAACCTGTCGTGCCATTAGGGCCAATGTGTAGTCCAGTATTTTCTCACCTACCATGGTTAGACACTCCATTCTTGCTTCTAACTGCTTTTAGCAGCAATTCCTTATATTGTCCTATTTAGAGGTCAACCATAATCAAATCATGTCGGAAATTAACTAATCTAAAAGTTGAAGTTGTGAGGTACAGACGCATGCATAATTTTAATTTTTGAGGAATCAAACAAACTAAGTGTATGATGCATATAGCTTCTTTGTTCAATATACACATACTTTCAAACAAGTGTTGTCTTAATTTTAATTCTTCACTTCACAATTTAATTATCATATTGCATCTCTATTGCCAATTATAATTTTTAATTGATATTTCCTTGAATTTTCTATAGATTGTATATTATTAAAAATAATATCTTTTTTTAATGGTTTACTACCTCCTCTAAGATAGGATCAAAGGGTGGACACGGAATAGGATGTTGTGATGTTCCATTCAGTACACATTTTGTACAGGACAATCTAGGAATCGGAACAAGATCGAAGCATGTACTTGTGTCCCAACAAATTTTTGAAACAGTACTAGGATAAGGTCATTCCCCTACAGAAATTTACAGTCTTGTCCCATCCCAATTGTCCCAAAATGTTTAAAATTTGGTCTCATCCCAATTGTCCCAATGATATGTAATAATATTTATCATTATGTTTTGATAAAGAATTTGAAATTATTTTAAAAACCAAAATTCATGCTAAGGAGTTTGGTGATACTTCCTTAAACTATAGAATAATAAAGCTTATTCCTTCTCATAGAAAAAAAAATAATAAAGTTTTATTTCTAATAAACCTCTGTATATATTTAAGATTGCATTGCATAAAAACTGTTATTTGTGCTCTCTTATGAAAAATGAGAATGGTAAATCTCAAAAATAAGATAGATAATGAATACAAAATTGATAAAAAATACTTTTTGGATATACATTTACAAAGAAAACAAATAAAGGAAAGAGGACAAGTACTGTATTGAAGGCAAATTTACGTTTTTATTTATAAAAAAAAAAGGTAAATATTCAGGATGGGATGAGACAATTGTGTCTGGGACGGGATTGGAATAACTTTTTTTAGAATCGAGACATGACATAATAAAATTTTAAAACTGGACCAGAACAAGGTTTTGTGTCCCAAAAAGTTTTTGGGACAAGTAAAATCTCATCCATACTGTCTCATGCCCACCTTAATTTAAGAGGTGACAGCAACACAAAGTGTAGACCTTCATGTGGTAGTGATGTGACAACATCATGCGGTCTGTGGCAGAGCTACCATTGTTGGGGTGGTGATTGTAGGACTTGCGGTGTGTTTAGAGAAAGAAGAAGATAAAGGAGAAAAAAGGAAAAGGAGAAGAGAAAAGAGAGAGGAAGAACTAAAAAATAGCATAGAAAAAAGAATGAGGGGCGGTTGTGTTGTGAAGGTAATTAACAAGAGAGTGAGGGAGTTCAATTGCTTGAGTAATAATTGTGTGAAAGTAAAATTTGACATTTGTTAAAAAAGTGGGTAAAATTGAAACATGAATTATAAGTAGTTACATTTTAGAAGCTAAATGTTACTTCAACTAATTTTTTCAAAACCTAACTTTTAAAGACTACAATATCATTTTATTTTTTATTCAATAAATAGTTCTACAAGTTTATTGGGCTAGATTACTTATAAAATATAATTTTTAAATTATTTATTGAAATACCACAAACTCAAATCCATTTCCCAATCTACAACTATTTTTAGATCTCCTACAAAACACCATTCTATTTAGTGCTTTTAAGAAGAATCATTACGATAAAACACGAATTAATTAGGAAATCCAATTGTCTATAAAACGCCATATTGATTAGTGTTTTGCCAATGCAAACTGCACTTGTAATGCACCAAACATTTTGGCGTTTTAAAAGCACACTTTTCCCAAACCAGCAATGTTTGCCAAAGGTAACCTACATTGATAATGCCTTCTTCGTTTAGATGGCGTATTACTTATGCACAAGTCAATACTCCAGTTTAGATGGCGTTTTATTAGTGTATTGTGACTTAAATACGTTATTCAATTTGGCATTTTATCTGGTAAATTAAAAAAATAATTTTAAATTTATGACATTTTGATAGGTTACGATCTCCCATCAACAAACACATCTGAGACAAATATATCTATATCAAAAGATTAGAGATATAGACAACACATCTTCCACAAAAGGAAATCGACAACAAAACAAGTTAGACAAGAAGAATCTTTTGTCATATTAATTTATATTTTAGGTTTTTTTTTTAAATTTTCTTATCTCTTTAATCTTCAGTTTCTTGGTTGAATCGAAAAGTTTTTCATTTTAATCCCTAAGTGTGGTCCAACGAGAGATTTGTGTGATATACAGGAAAGCTGAGGTTGGATAATATCTTTTCATTTTCTGTGTCGACAACATTTTTTGTTTTACGTATCTTAAATTATATCTATTTTTTATTAAAAAATTATAAAAATTCTATCTTTTTATTAAAATATTAAAAATATTTAATTGCTTTTGAATTTAAATTTACAAACTACCTCATGAAACAATATATTTTATCTCATTGTGTCTTAAATATTTCTTCACTTGCATCAAAACTATATTGTAATACTAAATCATGCCTCTCTTTTGTTAAAATATCTCAAAATACTATGTTTTTATTAAAATATTGAAGATATTACTTTCTTATGAATTATTTAATTACTTTTGAGTTTTAAATTTAAAATTTCAAAACTTTCTTTTGGATCAACATATTTTATCCTAAACATTATCTCACTTGCATTAAAAAATATTATAACACTAGATTATTCTGAATTATCAAATTATTTTTATGACTTCATTTCTTTTATATCTCTAGTTTGAAAGAAGTGAGAAGTATTTTAAACATATGAATCTTTTTTTTTTTTCCTATTATAAAAGATCTTTTAAAGTTTTTTTTTTTTTTTTATGCTTATGTATTTTGACATTTCAAGCTAAGGATGAAAATGAATTAAGTTAGGTTGAGCTCATGTTTTGCATACATAAAATTTAATGAGTTCAAACTCTTTTCATTTATTTAAGGAACTTATTTTCTTAGTTCAAACTCAGCTTACTCTAAACTTACAAGTTAAACAAGTCTACAAGTAGAACTCAATTACACATTCAAAATTAAGTGTTTTGTGTTCATATACATTAAATAAGCTTATGAGTTGAACAAAAATTGTCTAAATTACATTCATTTGACAAAATAAACAAAAATAACTTTTTAAACTCTAAAAAGTAAACACTAACCCATAATATTTATTAAATTCCTACAAATATTATGTTAACAAAAAAAGTCAATGATATGTCAGAGTCCAAATATAATGATATAAATACAAATATCACATAATATAAAATCAATACACATAGACATACCATACAGCAACAAGAAGGAATTCGGACAGCTTACTTTTAGGAAAGGGACGGACCCAGGGAAGTTAATGATCTTCACTCCTATTTAAAGCACAACAAACAGAAATTAAAAGACACGTATATTAATTCAAATGCCATTATAAAAATTGGCAGTAATTTCTGACGACAAAAACAGTAGAAAAAAGGCAGGTGAATATTAACTTCAACAACAAACGAATTCAAGCAATTTGAAAGGTATAAATACTGTCTTCCTTGTTTCTCAGACAGAATTAAGAAAATTCAGAGAGATGAATCATATTACCTTCAAGTAACTGACACCAGCAGAACAGCTTTATGCTTCAAATTTTCTTCAAAGCAGACAACAAACAACTTAAGAGAGATAGAGCTTTTCTCTGGGATTTTTTTTTCCTGTTTTTGTTTTTTTTATTTTTTATTTTTTTGAGATCTCAAGAGAAACAAAGCAAAGAAAATGTGATTCAATTCAAGTAATGAAACAAATCTGCAGAAAGGTGAAAACAGATGAGAGGATCTGTATCAGTGAAAGCAAGAGAGAGAGCAGAGTGAATAGCAAAATCTTAAAGATTGAAGGAACGAGATAGCTTTATCAATGCAAATCTTAAAGATTCCTAACTTAATGGAATTGTTTCCTCTGTAAAAGTGTGATTCCTAACTTAAAGACTGTTGTGGAAGAATTCTTTGCTGCAAGATTATGATTTTTTTTTTTTTTCCCTTTATGCTTGATAGAATCACATTCTTTATTGCTTCTCAATCTCATTTAGCTTGGATGTGAGGACTAAGATTTTCTTTTACCTATGAGGAAAATTAGTAAAAGAAAATCTTAGTACTCACTAACAAGCAGTAAAGAATGTCATTCTAACTTGCATGAAGAAAAAGTAATCATCTTGTCGCAAAGAATAATTATGAGAAATTGGTGCAGCCAAAATGTCTTCGGTACAATTGGATACTGAAAGCAAAAACTTTACTTTTTATCTTGTGTGTGCTGAAGATAAAAGTTAGTGAATTTATAAACATTAAAATTGTCAAGTCCAAAAACTTCTTGAATAATGGTGGAAATTGTCTATTTACAGACATTAACTTTTTTTATAAATGGATATAATTCTTTAATAAAAAATAATTTTATTGTTTTATAAAGAGATATAATAATTATTAGACATAGCCTTTTCTTAAAGATGCAACCCTCCATTTAATAAATATAATTCTTTAATTGTCCATATTACGTTAATAAAGATTTCCATGACTAAAGATGAAAAAGTAAAAGAAAATTCAAATCCTCACTTTGAAGAATTAAAGAGATCTTAAATGCAATAAATTAAAAATGTCACTCTGCCAAAGCATAAAGAAAAGGCAATCATCATCTTGTTGCAAAGAATAATTGTGAGAGTGAAAAAATAAAAATAAAAACAGTCTTCACCCACTTTTCCACATAGAAAACAATAAAATTAAGTTAGGAATCTTGTAAACAAACCATACAAATGATATCCACTTATAAAAACTTAAAATAAATAGTATAATTTATGTCATCATATATGAAGATTCTTTTCTGCATCATATTGATAAACCCAAAATAGATAAGGGACTCAAAATTTTCTTAAGAGATTTAGTAAGGAATTTTGAAATGTATGCAGTTCCCCAAGTTTGGGCATGATTTCCCTTTCAAATGGGCGACTTTGATCGTATACTATTAAGAAGAGTTGCTTAAAAAAAGAAGGTAGTAATTTGCAAGATTTTAGCCTCTTGAAAATAGAGCCAATCGTTTCATCAAACTTAACAATCACTTCAGTCATATAAACCAAACCTTTATGGAATGATGTACCATTAAGATGTTATTTCAGTTATACTGACAAGGCCAAATTACAGAAATAAACAAAATGAGCCTAAGCAAACTTGATCATGAAAAACACATGCACAAGGTCCAAAAGAAATGGTTATGAAAAACATCATTAATAAAAGTGTGTTTCCAATTTACATTACTTTGATCATGCGACATTATAGGATATCATGTTGTTTCTCTATTTCTTTTAGTAAATTGTTTTCCTATTTAAAAATTTCTTAAGCGTTGAATTTCTTTCATGAAATTTTATATTTCATACATGGTTGCTTATTATTTCTGTATTATTCTTCCTTCTTGTAAATTGATGAACCTATATAAACAATTTAGGAATTTTTAGCTTTCCAGGTATTTTTCAAAAAGACTATAATGGGGCTCACAAGCATTTAATCAAGCCATGTTAAACGAAGGAGGAAATGATGTGTTTGGAGAGGTTTTCTAAGGAAGAAGAAAGTAAAACTGTGAGTTTTAAGGAGAGAGAAAAATTGTTATATTCTCACCCTCAAATGAACAAGGCCACTTTGTTTGGAGTTTTTCAAATAAAATTGACACCTAACATTCATGCCGTGAAAACATTATTTTAGTAAATAGTTTTCAAATTACAGTATTTTAATATTTAGTTTATATCTTTACATTTTTCAAATAATTTAGCTTATTGCACTCCAATACTAGGAACACATCAGCAACCAGAAAATCTGAAACTAAAAGTTCTTTGACATTTTCAAAAGAGTCATTAGAAATTATAAACTTATGTAGATTATACTAGTGTTTAGAGTAAAACGTCTTTTTACTCCTCACATTTTGCCAAAACCGGAAAAAAAAAAAAACTGTCTTGTTTTAAACTTCTAAAATTGAACCTTCAAACTATACAATCCCTACCAAATTAAACTTCACGTACATACAAAACAGTCTCTTTTGATTGGAATTTGTAACGTGAAGACTTATTTCGAGAAGTTTAAAATGTGAGTTTTTTTATTTTTTATTTTTTTTTTGCTTTAACGAAAGTGTTAGAGAAAAAAAAGTTTTACTCTTTATTTATATACAAGGTGTAAGTTTCTTTTTCAAGCTTCATCCCTTTAATATTTAGTTAATATTGTACCTTTACCTTATTTCACTAGTAAAAGAAGGTTTAAAAGTAAGTTATGTTAATTGCTTTAATGGATAAAGTTAACTTCATAAAAATACAGAAAATTACGGAGATAAAAATAAATAAATAGAGCAGAAGACTTCAAACACATCTTCTTACGTAGGTTTGATAAAATTGTAAAGACTATCCTTCTAACAGAATTAATCTTCAACTTAGTGAAAAAAATTAAATATTACTACTTAAGGATCCAATATATAAATGTCAAACTTACTAATAATATCTTGATGTGTGTATATATATGCGGGTTTTTATATGGTGTGCACAACAGCACACAATAATAATTATATTCTAAATATGCTTAATTATAAAAATAAACGGAGAAAAACTATTTAAGGGAATAATAAACTGATGTCAAATTTTTGAATTCTTTTGTGGAAACTTGGTCATGCCTTAATTCTTTTAGCTCAGGAAATTCTTTGTGTCTGATGTCAAATATTACTATTTTTTATTTGTAATGTGAAGACTATATATTTCTTATATTTTATCATCAAATTGAACTCATATGGATTTTTTTTTTAGATGTGCTTATATCTCTTATTTTTTTAACTCAGATTTTGATTTTGTCGTGAAAGAGCATTGAATCTTCGTCCTATTTTGGAATCAAAGTATACAGGAAGAGATATGAGATTCACTAAATGTTCTATAACAATTGTGCCAGAGAGAGAACCACGAGAAGGTAGAAAGTAGAAGAAGACGTATAAACATACACCTATAAATTAAAAAAGTCTACACTGACAACTGCTTGGAAACCACCTTGATGAATGGAGAAAGATATCTCAACAGCTTCCTAAAATAGTGGCAAAAAAATTAAAACAAAAAAAAAAATTGATATGATTATTGAAATTATTAAATCAAAATTAATTAATATAGAAAAAAGTTCTTATAAAAAACTCTGTAGACCACATGAACATTTTAAATATTAAGAAAAGTTGTTGTAAACAAATTTTTTTTATTTATTTTATAAATAGATGACTATTAGTTACTTAATAAAAGCAAGGTAGTTTAACTGTGTTTTTCTATTTTGCTTTAAGTAAATTTCCTTACCTTTTTAAAAAATTTCTTTAGCATCCATTTTTTTTTTCATGGAATTTTTTATTTCATACAAGGTTATGTGTAAACATGATTAGAAAATTTTTAGCTTTTTAGGTATTTTTCAAAAGGAATATATTGGAGCTCACAAGCAAGCAGTCTAGCCACATTAATAAAAGGAGGGAATGATTGCTTGTTTGGAATGATTTGCCAAGGAAGAAGAAAGTTAATAAAATTGTTAGCTTTAAGGAGAGAAAAAATTATTAGTCTCAACCATGTTCCCCACAAATGAAGTGATGCCACTTTTATTTATTTATTATTGAGAAATAAGGGGATTTAGATGAGGCAAGAATTGTAACACGAGTTTTAAAAGAATTTGAAACCGAGTGAAAAAGTTCTAAGAGCTCTTAAGGGGTGCTAAGCCACTAGACTAAACCGGATGAGGGGCTATTTCATTTGGTGTTTCTCAACTAAAACAACACCTAGGGCTAACATGGCAAAAATAATAGTATTTTAGTAAGTAGTTTAATTTTTACACTTTAGATAATTTTGCCTATTGTACTACAACGCTAGGAGTATGTGAGCACTTCATTTATCATTCACACATAAGGCAATACTATTGTCCTATGTACTCTAATAGGCAACCAGAAAATCTGACCCTAAATGTTTTATCTGAAAACCTTCCTAAGCAATAAACATGTGCAATCATTCTAAACAATCCATGAATAATTTTAGAACCTTCCAAAGTTTTTTTTTTAACAAGAAACAAAATTTATCTCAATGATATCTCTAAACTTCATTAATTATGTAGTACAATATGTGTTGAAATTGGAAGAGGTGGTGTTAAGGAAACGATCAGCATTAAGTACGTGCAGCACGAACAAATTCAGAATTATTTAATGAATTTGGACTTTTGAATTGAAAATTTTAAAACTACCTTTCTTTTGGATCAACATATTTTATCCTAAATATTGTCTCACTTGCATTGAAAAATACTATATGAATGATTTTTCTTTTTTCTATTATAAAAGATCTTTTAAAGTTTTCTTTTCTTCATATATTTTGACATTTCGAGTCAGTAATTAAGAATAAAAATGAGTTAAGTTAGGTTGGGCTCATGTTTTGTTCACATAAAATTTAATAAGTTCAAACTCTTTTTATTTAACTAAAGAGCCTATTTTATTAGTTTAAACAAGTTCACAAGTAGAAAGTAATTAAACAAATTCTAAATTAAGTGTTTTGAGTTCATATACATTAAATACACTTATAAGTTGAATAAAAATTGTCAAAATTACATCCATTTAACAAAATAAACAAAAATAACTTTTCAAACTATAAAAGTAAACACTAACCCATAATATTTATTAAGTCCCTGCTAGTGTTATGTTAACAAAAAAGTCAATGATATGTCACAGTCCAAATATAATGATATAAATACAAATATCACATAATAATAATATAGACATAGCATACAGCAACAACAAGGAATTCGGACAGCTTACCTTTTAGGAAGGGACGGACCCAGGAAAGTTAAAGATCTTCACTCCTATTTAAAGCACAACAAACAGAAATTAAAATACATGTATATTATCCCAACGAAAAAATTAAAAAAAAAAAACATATACATCATTTTTGGATTTTATGGGAGTAATATTACTTTGATATAGAATAGTTTTATTAAAATCTTGTCAAAATTGAAATAGGGGTTTTAAATGAAAGGAGTATAAATAAATACTGTCTTCCTTGTTTCTTAGACAGAATTAAGAAAATTCAGAGAGATGAATTAAGATGTGAGAGAGCTGAACCCTTACCTCTTATGTTTTTTGCCTTTCAGCAGGGATAGCCGGTGCCAAATTGAAGGAAGCAAAATCTTCTATTCTCCTTGCTCCTTGTTGGCTGTTTATTGAGGTTAACTTCTGGAAATAAAGAAGAACCCAACATTTACATAGGAGTGTTTATGGATTTGGAAATTCGTATGATTGAAAATCCAGTAAAAAGAAATATAATAATAGTGGGGTGTGTGATGGCCGTGGAAGAATCGATTTTGGTTGGTGAAAATTTGTGGTGGCTCAGTGTTGGGATGTTCTAGCAATGAGTGGATGAGATGTCTGTGTTTAACGTAAGGATATTTTGAGAAGACACATTTAGAAAGTAGAAATGGAGTGTGCGGCTAGAAAAATGTGATGTATCAAAAGAAATGGCCCCACTGATATAACTTTTTTTCTGTTTTTTATTTCTCACCTCATTTCTACAATTATGGACCACAAAAGTTTTATGCAATTGTTTTTGATAATTATATAAGCAACTTTTTAAAATAATTCATGTCCATCTAAAACCCTAATGATATAACGTTGCATAACTCAGAAAAACCTATATACAATTCCCATTGAAGTAGCTCTTAGACTATAAAAAAAAAAAAAAAAGGTGAAAGAATATACCATCTAGAATAGGGCAATTAACAAAACGACAAAGGGTTGGAGTGATGGTGAAAAAATGGGTGGGGACCAAAAACTCAAAACATAAACAAAACAACACATTCCTGCTAAGTGACGGAAGATTAGAGTGTGAGGAAGGTAAAGGTACTCAAGGGTATGTTGAGAAAGAAAAGTGGGTTTGACCTTAGAAGAGAAATTGGAGGGATGTTAAAAACAAATCCCATCATAAATAATTGTGATTACAAATATCTCTCAAATAGTTTAAGAATATTGTATTGGACAACTTATCCTTCATCATCTTTATCACAAAATTTTTATACAAAAACTTATCATACTCAACCAGACTAATAGTCTCTTTGCATTGGGCAAACCACATGTATAATATAATTTCCAATTCTTTAAATTTTTATTGGTCTTACTTTTTAATAATATATAACTTAATTTTTTTTTAAGTCAAATAGTTGATTTAACTTTTTGTTTTGTAGAAGTTCAAGCATTTGACTCATGTAAAGTTGAGTAATAATATGTTTTTAAGATGAATACATGATATATCTAGACTCTAAAAGTTAAAGAAATTAAATATTAGAAGTTAAATTTAATTGAAATTCATAATTATGTAAGAAACCTTTATAGACTTGAAAAGTTGAATGCAATTGGGTGCTTGGAGCTCAGGATTTTACCAAGTGTCATAGAGTCAACATGATAATCTTAACCTATTTAGCTGCATAAACTTGAGTTTTTCTGAAATATATTATGGGAAACGATATGATTATCCATGTCTATGAGCACGCCAAGATTTGACAAGATAGTTCAAGGGTCTTCAAAAGTTTCTAGTCTTATTATTGATGGTGGCAATTTGACTGATGAAGTTCTTGTCACTTGGCTTTCTTGCTTCTCTAATTTGGAATATTTAAAACTAATTAAGTAACAAAACTTACATAAGTTTCTTTGCTCATAGCTTGCCTGCGTCAGCAATTTGGAAGTTTCAGATCTGACTGCCAATAAATTGAGAGACAACTTTCTGCATGGATTCCAAATTTAGTAGAAATAGTGCTAGCTGCCAATTATTTCGAAATCCTTCCAGCATGCATCAAGCAATGTTGCCATTCGAAGACACTTGTTCTGGACAATTGCCTTCGCCTTCAAACAAATATAGACATTACATCAAGTATAAAAGATCTCTTATAGTCACAAATTTATGATGACTTAAATAGAACATGAAATCTGGTACATTAATTGGATATAATAGTGTTATCCATATAATTTTCCATATTCAAACTCAAGTAAATTTTCTGTCAAATAATATTTTCTTTGTTTTTTTTCCTTCTCACTCTTCACATAGATCGAAAACATTTGTTCCTAGCTAATAAAAATTCTTCCAACATATCCATCTCTTGCCTTAATTTCTTAAGCCGTTTTTGGGCACGATCAACTTCTGGATCTCTTGCAACACGCTTTCTCATCTCTTCCACCCATTTTCTATCAAAACCAAATTGAATAGCCTCATCACACATCATTTGAAACATTTGCTCACGCTCTTGGGTGATGGTCAAAGCACTCTCAGTATTTAGAAAGCGTAACAACTCTGCCAATGTTTTGTAAGCCAAGCGGTAGAAACGAGCTCTAAAGCTTCCCTTTATTTCCAACAGATTAGGATATTGAGCAACTGCTTGCTTCACCAAAGCAATGTCCTCATCGTTTAGCTCAATGATATCTCTAAACTTCCTTAAGCCCTCAGGGAATGCGATGTCTGTAGTGCAATTTGTGTTGGTAATCGCAGAATCAGCACTAACTGGTGGGATAGGTAGTGATGCACAAACTGATTCCGAAGTTGTCCCATAACCTAAAAGAAGAGGTAAAATCACTTTCCCAAGAAAAAGAGAAGAAAATTAAGAATTGAATGCTTACCAGAAACTGCATCTTCTGAAGTAGGTTCCACATAGAACACACCAGTAGCAGCATCAATTTCGCCTGCGAATTGAATCAAGTGCAGTAAGACAGAATGCCACATGAGAGGTAAAAATGTTGAGAATAATGCATGGCAATAATGCAAACCTGATGAAGGTGTCACAGTAGTGCTAGTAGAAATACTCATGGTGCCCTGGCCATAGACAACCACCTCATTACCATCACCAAGAACACCACCACCTTCATCATCAAGAGTAGAATCCTTGGCGTCTTTGTCAAATATAATATCCATAAAGCTTGTATCAAGAGTAGTTCCTTTCTGGCCTATTATAGAAGAGACACCTTGGTCTTGAATGCTATCTTCAGTTTGCCAAACAAGACTGGTTTCTTTGTTTTGATCGGAAATAACATCTGCATCTTTGGTTTTGGGGGATGGGGTCAGGGAAGCAATAAACGCATTGGTTTATGTTAAAAAGGAGTAAATAAAAAGCGAAAAAAGGCAAGGGAGGAAAAAATGCAGCTAAGCTTGTTAAACTTTGACTATAAAACCTGACAATGATGCCTTGATGGTTTGAGTATCAGTGCTCTCATCCTTGCTTTGTACATACACCCCTGCAGGAATATTCATTTAATACAAATAGAGGAAAAAAAAATCTAGAGAAGTAACATTTGTGAATCAGGACAAAATGCTTCCAGAAAAGAAAACAATAAATAACGATTCCCTAGAGCAAGAGGCAAAGATAACCCAAATCATACCAAAAACTAGAGTGGCATAAGGTATATGAAAAATGCCCACTCTATTACCTTCAATATGGACTGCTCCAGAAATTGTGCTGGAAGCTTGTTTTTGAGTCTCTGCAGTCTCAGTTTCTGGAGCCATTTCTAATTCTGGAATCTGCTGTTGAGGTATGTCCAAGTCATATTTTTCCTCTTGCATGCCCCCTGATGGTGTGAGAGGTTCTATAATATCTAATACTTCACCACTTTCATCCACCTTATAATCATTGACCATTCCTCCCATCTGTGTAGTTGGCACATGTGGATGGTCTTCAACTAGCTCATTTTCATTGACCTTACGATATCAATCATACACAATTATACAGTCAATAAATTATCAAAATCAGGTTTTTTAACAGTCATTTTAACTTTATTTGAACACCCAAAGTCATGCTTCAACCAAATCTGGAATTTTCCTATAAGCTTTCAAATAAAGATTACAATTTTTTTTTACATCAGTTAAATTGATAAGTTTCATCAATTAAGTACATATATTCATAAAGGGTATCTGCATACAAATACTTTAGATAAAAATATATTCCAAAAGAGGCAGCCTTCCATTAAATTAATTTTTATATAGTAGATAAAGAATATATCTTGAAAGTAGGAATGAATGCGTACCATCTTTTTGTAGATCATATATATGGTAGCATTGAGATTTCCTTCCCAGTAAGGTCCATCTCCATGTACTCGCTGAAGACTTGGAGTGCTTGGGACTCTTTGAGAAAATGTTCTCATCTCAGGGCACTGCCACACAATTATATTTACTAAGCATGGAAATTTGAAATCATATTTTCCAGAACAGAAGCTCCTCAAGCTTGATAATTTATTAAGCTCCAATACTTCCAATTTAGTAAATGTAATCTCAACTCCACATTCAACTGTGTCACTTGTTACTATCTCTTCTATCATGTTACATTCCATTATTTTCATTGTTCTGAGTTGAGCAAGACTTTTTGCCGTTGAGGATGTTACTAAATGTACCAATCCATGACAACTACATATGTCCAAATCTGCCAAGTTGTTGAAAGATACTGAAGAGGGCACTAAATTTTTTAGGAGACAACATTCCCTTACAATCAAGTATTGTAGATTCATGAAATACTGGCTTAGTTTAGAGCCTTCTTCACATATATGCTCTAGTTTAGGCAGGTTCCAAAGGGCTAGCTCTTTGAACAGCTCTAAACTATCACCTTGATCTCCTTCTACCATATATCTTTTATGGGGGAATATCTCCCTGAAGGAACTGTGTGCCAGAGCAAGACATTCCAAACGAGGCATTCTTTGGAGGGTCCTGTATGGAATATTAGCTTGTTCTACATCAAAGTATTGCAGACAGAGGATTTTGAGTTTCTGGAAGTGTTCCATGGAAAATTGAACAAGCCATTTCATTATAGAGTCTGTATTGTTTAGTGACAATTCCTCCAAGTTGGGGAAGGCCTAGTAAGCCAAATTACAACAAATTTAATCCATATGAGTGCGAATAAGTTCAAAAGTGGAAGGAACAGAAAAGTAACACTACGCACAAGTTATGGAAAGGAAAACAGAAATGTATAACAGAGCAACAACTCTCTTGTTAAAAAGCTGCACTTTTAATACAATGGATATAATAAATTTAGTACCCACTTCCTTGTGGGACATGGTAATCTCCTTTAAATCAAGGAAAAATGAGACACTCATCTTAAAGTTTTTATTTTATTTTATTTTTCAGATTATCTTAAAGTTTTATTTTGGTAGGAAAGTGAAAAGATTAAATTAAATTTATTTCTGTTCTAAATATGCTTAATTATAAAAATAAACAGAGGAAAACTATTTAAGGGAATAATAAAGGAGAAAATTTACATCCTCCATCCGTTTTCTTTTGGAACTCCCCTTCCTTCTTCCTTTGTTCTTCTCCTCAAATTTCAAAGCATAACAAACATGATTGAAGAGTAATGTTTACACTCAAAGTTGCACCTTGAGCAAAAAAAAAATATAGATGATATTCCATTGTTTTTTAGCCCTCTACTCCTTACCAAAACATTCCTTAAATGTGTTCCCATTGTGCAAGCACATATCATGGTTTCAAATTCATTAGCAAATGCCCTGTTTAAATCTTCCTTCGAATTTTCCTCTCTCCTCATTGACACTTCACTTTTCAAAGATTTTCTTTCAGGTCTTTTTCTTTTTTTTTGCCAACAAAGCCTTGTCTATAAAATGATTAGGTGGAGGACAAACAAAAGAAGGAGACCAAGCAAGTCGCATAAGTTATACATGGGGACTGATGATAGGGGACCCAAAATAAAATGTTGTAAGCTTAAAAAAGATACCAATTGAATAAAGACATGTAGATAGGAAAACTCCAAACAAATAAACAAGAGTTTATACCTTTTCCACCAGGAAAATGGGCTGCTGAGTTGAGACATCAAGACCCCGCTCTTGATGTGCTTCTTTGAAACTGAATAATTTTGTCCCAAATACCTTCACTTCACTTTTTATGTAAATACTCAAACTCCTCAGTCCTGACCAATCTACACTATGTTCTCCAGGATAGAAGCACTTGAGCTTGGGCACTCTCCAGATTCTCAAAGTGGTTAATTTCGGAAACACAAAGGTAACTAACATTGCTTGCCCTTCTTCCTTTGCAACAATCTCTTCAAACCCACAGTCTTCTATACGCAGTTCTCCAAGCTGTGTCAAACCTTTGGCTACATTGACTGGGAACAAGTATGATAATCTTTCACAATTGAAAACATGTACACCTTGTAAGTTTTTGAAGGTAACAGTTCGGTAGTCCTTATTCCAAACATGCTTCAGATTTGGCAGATTACTTAGCATCAATTTCTTCAGCTTAGTAGTTAGTATGGCAATTTTGTCATCAATGTCTTCTCCATCCAAAAGAAACACAACTTCTGCATTGCTGCAGTTCTTCACTTCCAGCTCCTCCAAGTTGATTAAGGCCTTCAGAACATTAAATGGAACTACAATAGAAACGAACTCACAACTGTCCACCACTATAGATCTCAAATTCTTGAATTCTCTTGCGGAAACTTGGCCATGCCATAATTCCTTAAACTCAGGAAATTCTTCTTGTTTCAATAGCTCAAAGCTCCGCAAGCCAACCTTTAGAAGCCAATTATATATATATATTAATGAAAAAAGAAAAAGAAAGATAGAAAGGAAATGAGAAACGATATGTGTTTGTGAGAGGGATGTAATCCATTTTTCAAGCATTCTTTCATAATAATATGGAAGGGGAGAAGGGAACAGCGGCATACCTTATTTGCATACATCTTCTGTGCAGTTTTATTAAGGTCACCCTCCCAATACCAGTCCACTACTTCCAATTCCACGTGTACTCTCCGCAACTTTGGTGTGGTGGAGACTCCTTTAGAGAATATCTTCAAATTCGGGCATTCACAGATAAGTGCATTTTCCAAAGATGGAAATTTGAATGCATAATTCCCTGAAGAAAAGCTTTCCAGCAATGGTAAACTTTTGAGTTTTATAGTTTTCATTTTCTTGAATGTAATCTCATGATCTCCTTCTTCAGCATTAGCGTTAATCTTGTCTGCTAATATTTCCTTTATCATCTTGCATTCTTCTATCATCATAACAGTGAGTTGACTCAAGGTTTTTGCCGTGGATGGTACCACTAAATATAACAGCCCCTCACATTTATATATAGATAGTGATGTAAGATGGCTCAATATTACTGATGAGGGCATTAAGTTCAACAAACAAGGACACTCCTGAACTATAAGATCATTCAACCTTACATTATAACCTTCTTTGCATATTTGCCTTAATTTAGGAAGATTCTTAAGGTATAAATTTTTTACCCATACTACATTTTCATGCTCTGTTCCATCACCAGCTTGGTTCTCATGAGCGAATATTTCTTCAAATGAATTATGTGCCACAACAAGATCTTCCAGTTTGGATATTCTTTGAAAGAATGAATATGACAAACTCATTTGTTCTTCCTGAAAGTGTTGTAGTGTCAAAACTTTTATTTTGCTGAAGTAGTTTTCTGAATGTTTTGACAACCAGGTCACAAGAGCAGAATCATCATGATCTAATACCAACTCTTGTAAGTTTGAAATGACCTGAGACAATTGAAGCAAACATTTTATTTATAAAAAATACTATATACTATATATATATATATATATATATATATATATATATATATATATATATATAGTTCATTTTCTATCTATCTTAAGTTTTATTTAAAAATTTATCCCTGCTAATAAGTAATTACATGTATAAACTGAGTGTTTACCTGCAAGTCTTCACATAACATTTTCCTTATTTACATTCAAGATTGAAGCAAGCAGGAGAGTTACGTGAAAACTGAAACAAAGTGGACTTTAAATGGTCAAAGCCAGCTAAGCGGCCAGCTGGGTCCTAACTAATTATTCCAATTTGGCAGATTCTAACTAATTCTCTAACTAACTCCCTTCACTTCTAAAAGTAAAAGTAACATAAAGGAAACATAAGTGTCGTTAAAAAGGGATGGAAAAGTAGCGTGGGTAACGAAGTACTTTTATGTGTGAAAGTAACTAAAAAAAGAGAGATAACTCTTTAAAAGAAACTCAAAGTAACTAGGAGGGATATTTGCACTAGTTCTACATGGACATTTTTAACCTAAATGATTCAAAATTATCTACCCTAATGAGCTTTCACATGCAGGTTTACTAAACTTTCTACAATTCCCATCATGTCTAGAAAAATCTTCTAAAAGTATCTTCTTAAATTAATGTCAAACCATGGCTTGGGCTAGTTACTTGGACTGGGTTCTTTATTATTTCTATACCATTAATATGCAGGAAAAGAAGTGACAAAAGCATCGAACTTCATGCATAAATTCTATAATCATTGGATAATCTTAACATGTGCCCTAAATGATGCTTAAATAAGGAATCTTAATAGTGTAAAGTGATTAAAAAAAAATAACAAAAATAAGAAGATATAGGTCACGAACCTCCTCAACAGCCGCTGACTGTTGTACTAAAGCTTGGGGTCCATCCTCAAAACGTGACTCGCTGAAACATAAATATTTTGACCCAAAACAGTTCACTTCTTTCGGAATACCTAAATATACTAATTTTCTTAGTTGTGGCCACATTGTTATATATCCTCCAGGGTAGAAGCCTTTAAATTTTGGTAGATCCCAAAGCCATAGTAATGTCACTTTAGGGAACATAAATCTGACAGTTGCATCTAGTCCTTCTTCCATTGCAACAATATTCTCTAACCCAGTACAATTCTCTAACACCAACTCCAGAAGGTTGGGAAGATTTTTGGCAACAGAAACTGGAAGCAGATAATTCATATGTTGGCAATCCGCAGCTTTTATTATAGATAGGTTTTGAAAATCAAGAATTCCTTGTGGATCTTTATTCCATACATGCTTCAGACTTGGTAGGGAAATTAAAATCAATTTCCTCAAGTGGCACTTTGGTACAACATGTCTCTCTTCACTGGTGATCTTCGCCAAGTCAAATACTACCTCAACTGAATTACAACCTTGCACTTCTAGCTCTTCCAAATTGTTTAAACGGTTCAGTAAACTAAATGAGAGTACTTTTGAGATCCTTTTACAATTTGCTACTTTAAGAGTTTTCAAATTGCAGAATGACCCGTCAGCAATTTGGCCATCCCAAGTCTCTTTCATCTGCGTAATAAATTACTTGCATCATTGAATCATCATCATTTGAGTATTTATATTGTTTAATGGAAAAAAAGATAAAAAAAATATATATTCATAAAACCTTAATAAAAATCTCTCTCTCTTTTTTGGATTTTTCTTCTCAAACTAAAAGACACCAAACTGTTTGGTCTCTATTCTTTTTTCCTCAAATGTATTTTCATTTTCACACTTTTATTTTTTAAAACATAATTATTTATTTTTATTTTTACTTATTTTCATACTTATTCAACACCTAACAATCATCTTTAGTGAATTTTATTAAATTATTAGTCATTTCTCATCAAAAGAAAATAAAAATAAGTCCTAAATTAACAAAACCATCATTAGTCATTTTTAAAAACACTGAAAATAATTTTTTTCTGTTTTCAATTTTCAATAAAAACATTTTCAGTTTATTAAACCAAACATAAATTCAAGTACTATTTTCATTTTCGCTAGAAATGAAAAAAGAATACAGCTAAAGCAAACAAGCCTATGTGCAAATTTTGTCAAACAAATCTCGGATTCGAAGCCCATAAACTTTTGTCCACTTGAATTTAGATATTGTATCCAAATTTTGTTAAACAATGCTCGGTAACACATACGTGTTATTTTATTAATTTATTTATCCAAAACATTAATGATTATATGCAATCTAAAAATAAAATAAAATAAGAATAAATAGAAAATTTTCTTTTTTTTTTTTTATTAAGAACCTATAAAAGTGTTAAAAAATAATAGTTTGCCTCAATTGTAACAATCTCGCAAGTCTTGTGTATGCAATTAGAACCACTAAATATTTCACAATATTATCTGTAAAAATTAATCATAAAAAAGATAAAAAAAAAAAAAACTACCTTGTGACAAATAGAAGAACTGTGAGTATCATCTTCTTCCGCCATAAGCCTATTCCATATCATATTCAACTTATCCATGCCATCGATAGTCAACTTCTCTAGGCTAGGGAACATAACCTACAGTTTAAACACATAGTCATACTTAGTAAGTAGGAAAAATGAAAATATTCTTTATGTGCTAGAAATCATGGATGTCCTATGAAAATCTACATATTGAAGTTATATATAGTTTTGTATAATTTTATAGATTTAGTTTCTATCATAAATGTATGACACTGTTTTACTTTCATTCTATCAATCAGCATACTCTATGACTGTTGAGTTGTTTAACATATAATATTTTTAAGATTAAATAACACCAATCTCTCTTATAATTTGAAATTATTTCAGTTCTCACGTTTATTTTAGAAATCCGCACTTTAAACTCAATTAACTACACTGCTAAATAAATAATTTGAAATATATGTGTGTGTGTATACATACACTTATATATGCATAAACATATCTGTGTGTGTGTACACATGCGTGTATATATATATATATATATATATATATATTAATTTAAGCATGATATAATATTTTCTTAAATTATATAACAGTATTTATATTTTTATATTTTTATTGTTTAATTTAAATGAGAGATTTATGATATATTTAGCAAACGGATTTTCATTACTTTTTAACATATATAGTTTAAAATGTCACCAAAATTTCATGGATTCCAATTTATAAATTTAGGAGACTGCAATTGTTTAAAGTTAAATTTAAGTGTGTTGTATTTTCATATTATAAAGGAGATATGTGTAGATTTTGAAATAAAAGGGATGTGGGTGACAATAAATTAATTATAAGAGAGATCAAATTTAGAAATCTTTTAGGGTATTTTAATCATATGAACTGTTGACTAACATTTCTACTAATCAACTGAAAATAATTAGATTTAAGTATAGCACCTTGTCAAGTAACATTAGAGATATGTGTAAGCTTTGAGAACATAGGAGTTTATAAGTGAAGAAATGTAATTACTACATAATATGTTGGTCTTATTTTGAATTCCTATGCTGTTAATGTCATTTGACTTTAAATAGGTTTCTATAAAAGCTTTGTATTTTTATATTAAAAAACCTCAAAAAAATATGAAATGATAATATCAACAATAATAATTTATAGATTCCTAAAAAGTTTATGTATATCTTTATGATAGAATAACTTGTTTTTATTTTCACAAGCTAGTAGATTGGGAAATAGCTTTATAATATTTTGATAAATAGATTAATTTTTTGTATTTTTTTAATTTTTCCATTTTAATATTAGCTTAGTAAAAACATGATATCAACATAAATGATCAGAGCACCTTCAAAAAAAAGAAAAAAAAAATACATTTCATATTTCTTGTTATTATTTTGAAAAATATGTTTTGAGTATAATGTTTTGGCCAAACTGCATAAGCTTTCACAAATAAAAAGAATAGGTAATGACAATAAATACATTATGACTACTTTTGTAATTAAAGGGGTATCAATCCATAGAGCTCTTCCAAAAAAAAAAACAATAACATACAAATGAATCCACTCTATATTTTTAATTATCCTATAGCAAACATATATATATATATATATATATATATATATATATATATATATATATATATATATATATATATCCTATAGCAACATAGTTAATATTAATTTCCATAATGATCATACAGAAATCTAGTTTCAAATATTAAAGGATGAAAGTATTTGAAGTAAAAGTAAAGGTTGTTAGCATACCTTCTCACTAAAAAGTGCATCCGAAGTGCCAAGAACATTGCCTTCATAATGGAATCCAAGTAATTGAGGAAGAGATTGTATTGTTAAAGAGCATAACTTAGGAAACGGGAGTATGCCAGCAGCCTTTTCATCATCATAAACCACTCTTTCCATACGAAGACAGTCCTCAAGTTGAATTTCAACAAGTTGTGGAAGACCTCTAGCAAGGGAAGCTGAGAAGAGGCTCCTCAAGTTACCACAATTTTTTACTTTAATAATCTTCAGTTTGGAAAAGGATTCTCCAGTAAAAGGTCCGCTGCATAACCTTTCAAGGTTCATTACATTTTGAAGAACCATTGACTCCAAGTTGGGGAAGAGATCAATAGAATGGATGACCCCTAATGAGTTAATTACACACTGAATCTCATCATTATTGGTGACATAAAGATGCTTTAGTTGTGGTAAACCTTCATTGTTTAGGGATGGAAAAACATTTTTTGCTCCTTCCAATTTGCCAATATGCAATTCTTTAACAGTATCAAGCAGTCTTTTGATATCATCTCTCAAGTGAATGCTAGTGCTAAGCCAAAGCTTCAGGATCCTTGAAGTTTCTGTCTCGGAAGGCCAATCCCAGACATTTCCTATAAGTATTTTGTATTTTTTATGTCGATCAAAGGTCAGGACTTTTGGCAACATTCTCTCATCAGGAATATGAACTACTAATCTGGTCAAGAGAGGCAAATTGTCTAGTTCAGAAACACTAGCATTACTTTGCTGCTGCTCCATTGGATAAATAACGTCCCAGTTCACAAAACTGTCTTCCATGTACAGCTCCTCTAAATTTGTAAGGCTTGACAAGGTATTGGGTGGGATTAATTTCAGTTGAGAACAGCCAGTCAAGTCCAGCAATTGTAGCTGGGTCAATTGCCCTAGTTCTTCAGGCAATTGTTTGATATCAGATTTCAAAAGGCTGAGTACTTTTAAACCCTTCAATTTTCCAATGACCTCTATTTTTCTCAAGGAACATTGATCGAGACACAAGGTACGAAGGCTGCCCAAGAGACTAATCGATGAAGGTAAGGACTCAAATTTCATCCCGGTCAAATCCAATACTTTGAGTCTAGGCATTCCTTCAAAAAGGTCGTCTGATAGTTTTAGAGAGGGGTTTTCATTGTTTATTAAAAGAAAGGTGAGGTTCAGACAACACAACCTTTCAAGAGGGCCATTTAAATCACAAAATTCTATTATGATTGTCTTGTAATTTTTCATTTGCTCTTCCTCTGGCCATCCTTCCAAAATTTCATTTCTTTTCACAAAGATATGTTCACGCTTGGAGGCAATCAAAAAAGCCACATCTCGGACAACATCATGAATTTTGTAAAACTTATTCGAACTATTTGTATCTAATAACAAGAATGAGTCTTTTAATTTACGAATACATGACTTAAATTTATTTCGAGCATTTTTCACTTTAGGAAAGTGTTCAAATAAATCCAGCCCAACAGAGCACTTAAACAAATATTCGATTGAATCACTCGGATCCACAATTCCACAAAGCAAGAAAAGTGACTGGAGAATATTATCTTTTAAGCTTTGGTAACTCACTTCAATTGATCTATATATAGCATTCGGCACACCCGTTGAAGCAGGATTTCTTAGTTCTTCCAAGACAACATTCCACTCTGATTTTCTCTTATTTTTTAATGAACTTGCAATAATTACAATAGCAAGAGGCAACCCGCCACACTCTTCAGCAACTTTATGTGCTACAGAAAGTAATTCAGCATTGCAATTAGACTCATCAAGTATAGCCTTTTCCTTGAATAGCTTCCAAGCTTCAATTTTCGACAGTGGACTCACCATAAAGTACTTATGGAGTTTCAAGTTTGACAAAAATTCCCGATCCCTAGAGATCATTAAGAACTTGCAACTCCTCTGTTGAGTGTCAGAGGAGATGCTTATTTTCTTATTGTTGTGCTCCTCTGGGGAAGGAATGCCAATCTCATTCCAGTTAAGCTCTCCCCAGAGATCATCTAGAATTAACAAAACATTTTTTTCTTTTTTTAACCTTTCATGAAGACGACCTGCTCTTCCAATTGAACTTTGCTCACTACTAAAATTGAGTCTCAACATGTCAGCAATTTGCCCCTGGATTTTCTCCACTTCTGGATTCTGTGTTATAGTTGCCATGACTACCACATCAAACTCTTGTTGAGCTTTCTGTGCAACCTGTGTGGCTAAAGTTGACTTTCCCACACCACCCATCCCATATACTCCGATCTTGTTCACATCAGGATCTCTCAGTGCCTCCATAATGGCTTCAAGTGTTTCAACCCTTGATCCAAAGTCCTCGTCACTCACGGCTGATGGAAGGTTCTGTATAAAATTAGGAGCCTTCTGGTAAGAGACATGCTTAAATTGTCCCTCGTTCTTGAGGATTTCAACCTCTTGCACCATCTTCTTTGACTTCCTACTTAACTTATGTCTCATGCAAAGATTAGGAAATGATCTGCTAGAGCACCCTGTCTTCTTGTGGTGATCGTCTTTAATATGACCCTCCACCTTCCTCGCAATTTCATCCACTTTTTTTAGCCACCCAAGAACACCATTGTAAATCTCATCTCCATTTCTATAGGCAGCATCAACTCTTTGTTGCACACTTTCTCTCGCATGCTGTAGACTCTCAGCTTTCTCCTTCAATTCCTTCAAATTGCTGTTGTAGAATATCAGATAACCAACCTGTCGCACTATTGGGGCCAATGTGTAGTCCAGTATTTTCCCACCTGCCATGGTTAGACACTCCATTCTTGCTTCTAACAGCTTTTAGCAGCAATTCCTTATATTGACCTATGTAGAGGTGGGAAATTGATTTAATCTAAAAGTCAAAGTTGAGGTAAAGATTCATGAATAATTTTAATTTCTCAGGAATCAAACGAACTAAGTGTATGATGCATATAACTTCTTTATACAAGATATATGTTCTATCAAAATATTGTTATTTTAATTTTAAGTCTTCACTTCACATTTTAATTATCATGTTGCCTCTCTATTGTCAATTATAATTTTTAAATGATATTTCCTTGAATTTTCTATAGATTGTATGTGTTAAAAAATAAAATCTTTTTTTGATGGTTTACTACCTCCTCTAAGATAGCATCATAGAAGTGTTCACGGGACGAGACATCCTAATGTTTCATCCTGATTTAAAGGGTTCGGTACACATTCTGTACGGAACAATTCGAGAATAGGAGTAGGACTGAGACAAGTACTTGTTTCCCAACAAATTTTTGAAATAATACCTGGACAAGGTCATTCCTATCCTAAAATTTACAGTCTTATCACATCACAATTGTCTCAAAATACTTAAAATTTGGTCTCATCCCAAATGTCCCAATGATGTGTAATAATATTAATCATTATGTTTGGATAAAGAATTTGTAATTATTTTAAAGACCAAAATGCATGCCAAGGAGTTTAGTAATACTTCCTTAAATTATAGAATAATAAAGCTTATTCCTTCGCATAAAAAAAAATCATTAAAAATAGTGAAGTGTATTCTTAATAAGCCTTTGCATATATATTTGAGATTGCACTATATAAAAACTATTATTTGTGCTCTCTTATGAAACATGAGAATGGTAAATCTCAAAATAAGATAGATAATGAATACAAAATTGATAAAAAAATACTTTATGGATGTATTTATAAAGAAAACAAATGAAAGAAAGAGGATAAGTACTCTATTTGTGTTAAAGGTAATTTTACATTTTTATTTTTCAAAAAAAAAAGGTAAAAATTTGGGATGGAAAGGGACAATTGTGCTTGGGACGGGATTGGGATAAACTTTATTACAACGAAGACATGACATAAGATTTTAAGATGGGATTAAGACAGGATTTTTTGTCCCAAAAGATTTTTGGGACAAGTAAAATCTTGTCCATACTGTCTCATGCCCACCCCTAATTCAAGAGGTGACAACAACACGAAGTGTAGAGCTTCATGGGGTAGTTGTGTGACGACATAATGCGGTCTGTGGTAGAGCTGCCACTGGAGGAGGTGGTGATGGTAGGACTTGTGGTCTTTGGTATGTTTAGAGAAAAAAGAAGATGAAGGAGAAAAAAGGGGAAAGGAGAAGAGAAAAGGGAGGAGAGAAAGAAGAAAAAATAGCATACAAAAAAATAAAAATAAAAATGAGGGGTGGTTGTCTTGTGAAGGTAATTGACCAGAGAGCGAGGGAGTTTAGTTGCTTGAGTAATAATTGTGTGAAAATTAAATTTGTCATTTGCTAAAAAAGTGGGTAAAATTGAGACACGAATCAATAATAGTAAGTCTTTAGGAACTAAATGTTACTTCAACTAATTTTTTCATAAGTTGGCTTTTAAAAACTACAATATCATTTTATTTTTAACAACAAATAGTTCTACAATCTTATTGGACTAAATTACCTATAAAATATAATTTTTTAAACTATTTATTAAAATACCACAAACTCAAAACTATTTTTCAACCAACCACTGTTTTTGAGCCTCTCAGAAAACAACATTCTATATAGCATTTTTAAGAACGAAACAGTACTATAAAACACCAATTAACTAGGCGTTTTATTGGAAGAAATTGTTTGTAAAACATCATATCGGTTGGTGTTTTGCCAATGCAAACCACAGTTGTAATGCACCAAACATTTTGACGTTTTAAAAGCCCACAAGGTGAGAGTGATCAAGCATTCTATGAGAAAGGGAATAGGTCACGGGTCAGCAACTAATGGTGTAGGAGCATAAATACGCCAAGTTGAATGGCGTTATTATGCATGTTTTCTTCCCATCAAAACGTCATCTCGGGTGGCGTATTACTTATGCACAAGCAGTTTCAATACGCCATTTTAAATGGCGTTTTATTGATGTATTGTGACTTGAAAACGTAATTCAGTGTGGCATTTTCTAAAACACCAAAAAAATAAACTGTAAATTGAGAAATAATTTTAAATTTGTAATATTTGGATAAATGGTTTAAAAAGTATATTTTTTAAGTTATTTAACCAATTTAATTAACTTGGTGAATAAATTATAATTTCCCATCACCAAACACATTCAACGACTATATATATATATTCTTTATCAAAATATTATAGAAATACCGACAATACATCTTTCACAAAAGGAAATTAGACAACAAAACAAGTTAGATCAGAAGAATCTTTTGTCATATTAATTTATATTTTTACACTAATGTGGCATAAGTAATATTGGCCGTTGTAGCTGCACTTTGTGTGATTTTTATTATTTTATTCTTTGCTTAAATTTTTACACTAATGTCTTTAATCTTTATTTTATTGGTTGAATTGAAAAGTTTTCTTATTTTAGTCCCTAAGCGTGGTCTAGTAAAAAAGTTCTGTGATACACAGAAAAGTAGTTGGATAGTGTCTTTTCATTTTCTCATGTGGACAACAATTTTTGTTTTACGTATCTTAACTTATACTCATTTTCATTAAAAACTTATTAAAATACTATCTTTTTATAAAAATATTTTAAATTATTTAATTGCTTTTAAATTTTAAATTTCCAAACTTCCTTATAAAACAACATATTTTATCTCATTGTGTCTTAAATATTTCCTCACTTGCATTAAAACTATATTGTAATACTATATTATGTCTCTCTTTTATTAAAATATCTCAAAATACTATGTTTTTATTAAAATGTTAAAGATATTACTTTTTCATGAATTATTTAATTACTTTTGAGTTTTGAATTCAAAATTTCAAAACTACCTTTCTTTTGGATCAACATATTTTATCTTAAATATTATCTCACTTGCGTTATAAAAATATTATAATACTAGATTATTTTGAATTATCAAATTATTCTTATGACTTCATTTCTTCTATATCTCTATTTTGAAAGAAGTGAGAAGTATGTTAAATATATGAACGATCTTTCTATTTCTATTATAAAAGATCCTTAAAGTTTTTTTTTTCTTTATGTATTTTGACATCTCGAGTTAGTAATTAAGGATAAAAATGTGTCAAGTTAAGTTGGGTTTATGTTTTGCTCACATAAAATTTAATAAGTTAAAACTCTTTTCACTTAACTAAAGAGTTTATTTTTATTAGTTCAAACTCAAGTGACTCTAAACTCACAAGTTAAACAAGTTCACAATTAAAAAGTAATTAAACAATTCTATATTAAGTGTTTTGAGTTCATATATATTAAATATGCTTATAAGTTGAACAAAAATTGTCTAAATTACAATCATTTAACAAAATAAACAAAAATTAACTTTTCAAACTATAAAAGTAAAACTAACCCATAATATTTATTAAGTTCCTGCCACAGTCCAAATATAATGATATAAATACAAATATCACATGATAATAATAATAATAATAATATAGACATAACATACAGCAACAACGAGGAATTCGGACAGCTTACCTTTTAGGAAAGGGACGGAGCCAGGGAAGTTAAGAAAAATCACTAGAAACGTTATAAAAGAACAAAAAAAGAAGAAAAGATTCCAAAGATTTAAATTTGGTCTATCTAAGTAATGATGTAATACAAATTGAGGCAACTTTCCTTATAATAGTAAACAGTGAATTCTAATAAGAAAGCAACTCTAATTCAAAAGTCTAATAAAACCCAAATTCCTAATAGAAATCTTAAAATACTTATTTCACAGCGCTTCTATTGGAAGATTTTGGTTGATTGGAGAACCATTCTTTAGAGTTTGTTAGAGTTATTCTTGGCTAGTTTGAATTAGTCCTAGTAATCAGCTAGATAAGTGCTTAGTGAGCTATATTTTCGTTAAATTTGTTACTTGTATGGCTTTATAAAAGCCCAGATTTATTCTTCAATAAAACATCAGATTACTCCAATTGCTTGTGTTATTTTCTGCAGTATTTCTTAACATCTAACAATTGGTATCAAAGCCCCACTGGGCTCGTAGAGACTAAAGAGGAAACCAGCAGTCTTCAAGCGAGCAGATACTGAGAGAATGAACGACGACAAGACTCTGACAAAGATCCCTCACTTCGACGGTCACTATGACCATTGGAGTGAAATGATGGAGAACTTGCTTAGGGCAAAGGGTCTGTGGAGCTTGGTGGAGAACGGCTTCAAAAAGCCAGTAGAAGGGATGAGGTCGACAGAGGCACAGCAAGCGTTGCTCGATGATTATCAGGTCAAACATTATCTTTTCCAGGCACTTGATCGTACTATCTTCGAACAGATCTTGGACCGTAGTACAGCCAAGAGTGTTTGGGATTCGATGAAACGAAAATTTGGGGGAAATGCCAAGGTGAAGAAATCTCTTCTTAACTCGCTAAGAAGGGAATTCGAGGTTCTATTGATGAGGAAAGATGAATCCATCACTGAGTATTTTGCAAGAGTGATGATCGTTTCTAACAAGATGCGGAGCAATGGAGAAGATATGCCTGATTCGAAGATTGTTGAGAAAATTCTACGAACCTTAACTGAGAAGTTCACATATGTTGTGGTGTCCATCGAAGAATCCAAGAATACTGATAACATGTCCATTGATGAATTGCAAAGTTCATTGGTGGTACATGAGCAAAAGTTTCAAAGGGTGTGCAGTGAGGATGAGGATCAAGTTCTGAAGGTGGATTCAGGGTCTGGAACAAGGGGTAGAGGAAGATCATCTAGAGGCAGAGGACGAGGAAGAGGAAGAACAACCTTTAACAAGGCAACTGTTGAATGCTATAAATGCCACAATTTAGGACATTTTTAGTATGAATGTCCAAGATGGAATAAGGAGGCAAATTATGCAGAGGTAGAAGAGGAAGATGAAGATGAAGATGATTTGCTGTTAATGACATATGAGGAGCTCCATGAAGACAAGAGAAGTGAGGTGTGGTTTTTAGATTCAGGATGCTCAAACCACATGTGAGGGAATTAGGGTATGTTTTCAAGCTTGGATACAACTTTCTCTCATACTGTCAAGCTTGGAAACAATACAAAAATGAAGGTGATTGGAAAGGGAGTTGTGAAGCTAGTTTTGAAAGGCATCAGCTATGTTATTGGTGATGTGTATTGTGTGCTAGAACTCAAAAACAATCTTTTGAGCGTGGGTCAGTTACAAGAAAAGGGATTGGGATTACTATTCAAAGATGATGTGTGTAGCATTTATCATCCACAAAAAGGAAAAATGGCAGAATCCATCATGAGTGCAAACAGGATGTTTAAGTTGATTGCTGATTCACCCATCACAGAAAAGGAAGAAAAGTGTCTGCAGATCAGTACCACAGACTAGTCCAAGCTCTGGCATCATCGTTATGGTCATCTTAGCTACAAAGATCTCTGTACATTACAAAGTAAAGAAATGGTGGTTGGTTTGCTGCAAATTGTAGATACAAATATCATTTGTGATGCATGTATGAAAGGCAAACAACACCGGATTCCTATTCCCAAAAGGAGCCACTGGAGAGCAACAGAGAGATTACAACAAGTTCATGCAGATCTCTACGGCCCAATTACACCTACCTCTAGCAGCCACAAAAGGTACTTATTGTGCTTCATTGATGACTTTTCTAGAAAAACATGGATTTATTTTCTTTTAGTGAAGTCAGAAACCTTTTATCACTTTAAACATTTCAAGACTCTTGTAGAAACAGAGATTCAAATGTCTATTAAGTGCTTGAGAATAGATACAAGAGGGGAGTTCAATTCTGTAGAATTCAATGACTTTTGTAAGCAATAAGGCATGAAGAGACAACTGACAACAGCCTACACTCCACAACAAAACGGAGTGGCCAAGCGCAAGAATCGCACAATGATGAATGTGGTGATGGCCATGCTATCAAAGAAGAAAGTACCCAAAACCTTTTGGGCAGAAGCTACTAGGTGGGCAATTCATGTCTTAAATCGATCACCTACTTAATTTGTGAAGAATGTGACTCCAAAAGAAGCATGGAGTGGAGAAAAACCTTCAGTGGAGCATTTTCGAGTGTTTGGTTGCGTAGAACATGTCCACATACCAGATGCTAGGAGAACAAAGCTTGAAGATAAAAGTGTGAAGTGTGTACTACTTGGGGTCAGTGACGAATCTAAAGGGTACAGAATGTATGATCCAGTTGCTAAGAAAATTATTGTGAGCCGTGATATGGTTTTTGATGAAGACCGTGTATGGAATTGGGATGCAGATTATGAAAAAGAGCAACTGATGGATTTAGAATGGGGAGACAGCACTGAAATAATTACAGATGAAGAAGGAGAAGCAGTATAAGATGTGAATGGAGCAGTAAATGAAGCACCAATTACTGAAGAGAATTTGACAGCAAGGGAGGGTGGAATTCGACATCCACAAGGATGGATGATGGAGTACACATCCGGTGAAGGACTGTCAGAAGATGATGAGGTAAACATGACAAGCACCACACCTATAATGTCATCTGATCCTACAAGCTGTGAGGATGCAGTTAAAAGCTCAAAATGAAGGCTGGCCATAGATGAAGAAATTAAATTCATTGAGAAAAATCAGACCTGGCAATTAGTAGAACTACCCATTGGAGCCAAGAAGATAGGAGTGAAGTGGGTTTACAAAACTAAGCTAAATGAGCTTGGTGAAGTTGACAAATACAAAGCGAGATTGGTAGTAAAAGGTTACTCCCAACAGCATGGAATAGATTATACAGAAGTATATGCACCTGTGGCTAGGATGGATACAGTGAGAATGATCATTGCTTTTGCTGCACAAAGACGGTGGAATCTCTACCAGTTAGATGTCAAATCTGCATTCCTGCATGGGGAATTGAAGGAAGATGTGTTCGTGGAGCAGCCAAGAGGATATGAAAAGAAAGGAAGTGAACATAAGGTCTATAAATTACAAAAGGCTCTTTACGGACTAAAACAAGCACCTAGAGCTTGGTTTAGTCGGATTGAGTCCTACTTCATCAAGGAAGGATTCGAAGGAGTCCTAGTGAGCACACAATTTTCTTGAAAAGAAAGGGAGGTAAAATTCTAATTGTAAGTATTTATGTAGATGATTTATTGTTCACTAGTGATGATGAAATGATGCTGTGTGAGTTCAAAAACTCTATGAATAAGCAGTTTGACATGACAGATTTAGGAAAGATGAGATTCTTTCTTGGAATTAAGGTGTTGCAAAGGGCTGATGGTGTTTTTATATGCTAAAGAAAATATGCAGCTGATGTTTTAAGTCGTTTCAGCATGGAAGAAAGCAATTCTGTTGTAATCCAATTGTTCCTGGCCAAAAGATTGATGCGGATAAAGAAGGAATCAAAGTAGATGCAAATCAGTTCAACCAAATAGTGGGAAGCTTAATGTACCTTACAGCTACTCGACCCGATCTCATGTTTATTGTGAGTCTTATTAGTCGTTTCATGGCGAATCCTACACAACTACATCTTGCAGCAGCAAAAAGAGTTTTGAGATACTTAAAAGGAACTATGGACTATGGTGTTTTTTACAAGAAAGGAGGAGCAAGTGAAATGGTGGCTTATACATATAGTGATTATGCTGGAGACAAGGAGGATAGCAAGAGCACTTCAGGTTATGTGTTCATGATGTGTGGAGGAGTAGTAGCCTGGTCATCAAGAAAGCAACCCATAGTCACCTTATCAACCACTGAGGCTGTATTTGTAGCGGCAGCTGCGTGTGCTTGCCAAGCTATTTGGATGAGAAGAATTTTAAAAGAAATTGGTCATGTGCAGGCTGATTGTACTACATTAATGTGTGATAATACTTCAACTATAAAGCTGTCAAAGAATCCTGTTTTACATGGTCATTCCAAGCATATACGAGTAAGGTTTCATTTTCTCAGAGATCTTACTAAAGATGGTGTTGTTGAGTTAGTTTTCTGTGGCACTCAAGATCAACTTGCAGATTTAATGACCAAGCCCCTCAAGTTAGATGCTTTTGAGAAGCTTCGTGAGAAACTGGGTATGTGTGCTGCTGCAGATTTGAACTAATTGCCTAGGCAATGAGTTCAATGGAGGGATTGTTGAAAGATTTTGGTTGATTCAAGAACTATTCTTTAGAGTTTGTTAGAGTTATTCTTGGATAGTTTGAATTAGTCCTGGTAATCAGCTAGATAAGTGCTTAGTGAGCTGTATTTTCGTTAAGTTTGTTACTTGTATGGCTTTATAAAAGTCCAGATTTATTCTTCAATGAAACATCGATTACTCCTATTGCTTGTGTTATTTTCTGCAGTATTTCTTAACATCTAACAGCTTCTTTAGAAATCATTCCTCTTCTTAATTTTTTATTTCTCTCTCAATAAATAGTTATACGTTTTTATCTGAATCTGTAATTTTTAAATTCTATTGAAAGAAAAGTGTATAGAGCTGGATTACTAGAAGAATACAATCGACAGACTGACAAATTAATTATATAAGGAGTTTAGACAGCTTACCTTAGGAAGGGAACCAACCAAAGCAACTTAGATCTTAACTCCTGTAAAAAACACAAGTAATTAAAATACATTTGCATTTCTTTTTTATCTTAGGTTTGGATTTTTCTAAGAGTAATGTTAGAAAAATCTTGTCAAAATTGAAATCTGGGTAATAAGTTAAACAAGTGTAAACTAAATAGTAATTCAAAAGTGATTATAAAATTTTAAGTTACCAGATACAGTTGAGCAACGAGAGGCTCGAGTAAAATGAAATGGGTTTATTGTTTCAAATTTAGACAGCTACCAAAGGGACCAACCAGAGCCAGTTATTGATCTTCACACCTATATAAAAATGACAACAAGCAGTAATTAAAAGACTTGTGCATTATCTTGTTTTTTTTCAACTTTATTTTGTGGATTTTTATAGTAATAATGTTGCTTAGATAGAGAAGAATTTACTAAAATCATGTCAAATGTAAACTATATTAATTCAAATGAGATTATAAAACTGACAGTAATTTATGACTATAAGCGTACAATTTTCTTCTGTTGAGTTTTTTGTATAAAAAAAAGATCAATATTAACTCAAACGACAAACGAAATCAAAGAATTTAAAACGTACATATACCATCATGTTTCTTATATTATATTGTAGATGAAAATTCAGAGAGATAAAATAAGTCATATTACCTTCAATTATCGGACACCAGTAGAGCAAATTAATTTATGCTTCAATTTTCTTCTAAGCAGACAACAAACGATGCAAGATTGATAGAGATTTTTTTCCGGTATTTTTGCTAATTTTTTTCTTCTTTGAGATAACAAATCAATAGAGAAGTGAAAGCAGATGAGAGGATCTGTATGTCTCAGCAGTAGAACAGAGATAGAACAATGGAAGCAAAAGAGAGCACAGAAAATGACAAAATGCAGAGAATACAAGCAAGATGAATATTGAAGAGAGCAAGATAGCTTTACATATGCAAATCTTGAAAGATTCCTAACTTTATAAAAAAAATTTCTATGTAAAAGTAAGGAACACTGTTCTTTTCCACTTTCTGGAGGAATTCATTGTTGCAAGTGGATTGCTTTTACTTTTGTTATTTTAGCAATAATAAAAGAAATTAAAGTCAACATAGGAGGACTACATAGTTGCTTTTCAAACAAAAGACATTGTTTTTGGTGGTGGCTATCTAGACCTACCTTCATCTCTTAGCTGTCGAAGAATTTACAATGATATTAAATTTGACGTGTCAGTCGAAAGCATCCCAAAAGAAAGTATTAGTAATCTGTTATTAATATATATATTCCCCTTCCGATGATCTGTTGGTCTAGTAGTATCTTTCGGTTTGAAGTATCAAAGGGTTGGATTTGATGTACCTCAAGTTCTATTATCGCTATGGACGTTTCCCTTCCCCTTTCTTAGCACTATGCGCTGTATAAACATTTGTATGCTAAATATAGTTAAATTATTAACAGTCATTTCTATTTTTATTGGATATATGATATGGTTAGTGAGATAAAGAGATTTAAGTTCCCGGAATATGCTAATGCACCAATTTTTGTTTCTCAAGAATGTGTTATGTGAGCCTAAAAATTAGAATAATGACATATCTTAAAACTTTAAAGTCTTTAGTCTCATTAACTTTAAGTTTAAATCTTAATGTATAAATTAAAATTTTTATGTATCTTTTTACTCACGACCAACAAAAAACTGGAATGGGGCATCTATTTAAACTAGTATCTTTTGGTTTGAAGTATCAAAGGGTTGGATTTGATGTACCTCAAGTTCTATTATCACTATGGACGTTTCCCTTCCCCTTTCTCAGTACTATGGGCCGTATAAACATTTGTATACTAAATATAGTTAAATTATTAACAGTCATTTTCTATTTTTATTGAATATATGATATTTAATTTTTCAATGAACTAAATTTTAGACAATTATTAATAATATTGATAAAGTATTATTTAGTGAATTTGTATCATTAATTTTAAATTTAATAATTTAAATTTTACTACATATATAAATGAATTTTCTTATATAGTAAATTTATCTAAAAATTATAAATTATCCAACATACGTGATTAAATTTGAATTATTAAATTTGAAAAAAAAAAATCATTTTTATTCACCAATGTCACTTTACCATATAATGTCAATTTTATTATCATTGCAAATTCTTGAAGAATGAAAAAAGTGTTTATAGATTTCAAAATTTGCAAGATTGAAAATACAGTGAAAAAATATATAATAATAGTGGGCTGTGTGATAGTGGTAGAAGAATGGATTTTGGTTGGTCAAAATTTGAGGTGGGTCAGTGGTAGGGATGTGCGTGGATGAGGGGTGTGGGTTTAACATAAGGATATTTTGAGAAGAAAAATTTTAAAAATAAGAAAGGAGTATCTGGTTAGAAAAATGCGGTGTATCAAAAGAAATGGCCCCACTGGTACAATTTTTCTTTTCCTCTAAAAAGCTTACATACAATTCCCATTCATGTAAACAACACATTCCTGCTAAGTAACGGAAGGTTAGAGTGTGAAGAAGGTAAAGGTGCTCAAGGGTATGTTGGGAAAGAAAAATGGGTGTAGGCTTAGAAAAGAAAATATTTAATTGGACAAGTTATCCTTTATCATCTTTAAAAACTTGTCATACTCAACCTGAGCAATAGTATAGGGCAAATGCCTCCTTGCATGTATAATATAATTTCCAGTTTTTTGAATTTTTATAGTTTTTACTTTTTCATAACATATAACTTAATTTTTTTAAGTCTAACTGATTTAACTTTTTGTTTTGTAGAAGTTCAAGCAATTGACTAATGTAGACTTGAATAATAAGACATTTTTAAGATAAATACATGATATATCTAGAATCTATAAGTTAAGGAAATTGAATATTAAAGGTTATACGAATTTAATTGAAATTCATAATTCTGCCAGACACCTTTGTAGACTTGAAGATTTACATGCAATTGGGTGCTTGGAGCTCAAGATTTTGCCAGGTGTCATGGAGTCAACAAGATTTTACATAGAAATTTTTTCTATGTAAAAGAAAGGAAGACTGTTCTTTTCCACTTTCTGGAGGAATTCATTGTTGCAAGTGGGTTGCTTTTACTTTTGTTATTTTAGTAATAATAAAAGAAATTAAAGACAACATAGGAGGACCACATAGTTGCTTTTCAAACAAAAGACATTGTTTTTGGTGGCGGCTATCTAGACCTACCTTCATCTCTTAGTTGTCGAAGAATTTCTAATGATATTAAATTTGATGTGTTGGTGGAGGGGCAGAACTATTATTAATATATATATATATATATATATATATATTCCCCTTCCGATGATCTGTTGGTCTGGTAGCATCTTTTGGTTTGAAGTATCAAAGGGTTGGATTTGATGTGGTGACGGGGTTTCAGGAGGACACGGAGGCGGAGGTGGCGGTTTAGCCGGAGGTGGGGGAGAGTTGTATAGGTAGGCCATTGTGTAGAGAGAGGAAGTAAAATTGGGACAACTGCTGAGGAAACTAGACACTACTATATATGTGTATGCATAGGCACTTCAATTTAAGTAGTAGCAGAATTGGAAGCTTCAAAGTATGCAAAGGCAATAATTCAACAATTGTTTTATTAGGCCGCCTTATATATTATTAAACTTGTTATTGGCCCTTGCTCTAATTCATACTTTGAAGCATTAACTTGTGAAATTTGAATTTTGCTTTTATGTATCTTTTGTTCATCATTTTTATTCTTAATTGAAGTACATGTTGGAGTCCATGCCCATAACTACTCTAAGACTAAGAGCACCCCAGACAATAATTTTAAAACAATAAAGCTGTTTGTACGACCAGGGTCCAGCTCGTGGTGTAGGGTCTTATCTTATACCACCCCAACTTTACCATCCACCACCCCCTTCTTTAAATTTTTTTTTTTCATTCCAAAAATGCCCTTCATCCCAATCGGCCCTCTCCATCTCTTCTCTCTTCTCCCACAAGTCCTAGCACCCCCGCCGCACCTCCTCTTATTCTTCTCAAATTTTCTCTCGGCGTTAGACTGTGTTGGACTTCTTTGAGTGATTTTGTTGATTCTCAATTAATTTTGTATGCATTGGTGTTTTTGGTAATACCCCGTGGTGTAAATGTGAGTCAAGTTAATTTATTCTATTTTGCAAGCTCAGTCATTCTTTATGATCCTAACAGCCACCCCATTAATTAAAAAGATAAAAGATGCTAAACCAACAGCAATCCAATCAAGTAGAATCAAAAGAAATATAGTTAGGAAAGAAGCAAGTTGCATAAAACTATACCAAAACAAATCACTTTTTATCTTGAAAGCTGTGTGATAACTAATGATTCAACGCATATCTATATTAATTACCCCATGTGGTAGAAGACAATCAAAAGGTAGCGTGCATGCCTATTCTGACACTGTCATTTCCTCTCAATTGCTTTTGTATTATATACATAATACATATAATGGCAGCCTATGTACAAATTTTGTCGAACAAATCTTGGAATTGAAGCCCATAAACTTTTGTCCACTTGAATTTGGATATTGTATCCAAATTTTGTTAAGCAAAGCTCATTAACTTACACATACGTGTTATGTTATTAATTTATTTATCTAAAAAATTAATGATTAAGTGCAATATGAAAATAAAATAAAATAAGACTAAATAGAAAATTTCTATTTTTTATTAAGAACCTACAAAAGTGTTAAAAAATGATAGTTTAGCTTAATTGTAGCAATCTCACGAGTATTGTCTATACAATTAGATCCACTAAATATTTAACAGTATTATCTATAAAAGTTAATCAAAAAAAATATGAAAAATTACCTTGTCACGAATAGAAGAATTGCGAGTATTATGTTCAGCCATAAGCCTATTCCATATCATATTCAACTTATCCAGACCATTGATAGTCAATTTCTCTAAGCTAGGGAACATAACCTATAGTTTAAACACATGGCCATGCATAGTAAGAGGCAAAATGAAAGTATTTTTTATGTGCTAGAAATCAAAGATATTCTATGAAAATCTACATATTGAAGTTACATATGGTTTTGTCTAATTTTATGGTTTTAGTTTCTATCATAAATGTATGGCATTGTTTTGCTTTCATTCTATCGATCAATATACTTTATGACTATTGAGTTGTTTGGCATATGATAATTTTAAGATTAAATTACACCAATATACCTTGCAATTTGTAATTACTTTGTTTTTAACTTACCTCTCCAATATATTTTAAAAATCTATACTTTAAACTCAATTAACTAACACTGATAAATAATATTTAACAATTTATAAGGCACATGGTTTTATGATTTTGACTATAAAGTAACTAATACTAGAAGTTCTTTAATTACAAATTAGCCCATTAAATAAATAGAGACATATTTAGTACCTTTTTAATAAAAAAAAAAAAAATGACTGTTGAATTGAGCTATTAAGATTGCGTTCCCCATGTGTCTCTTTGGAGTCTAATAATCTTGTCCCAAATACTTTTACTTCACCTCCAATAAAAATATTTAATTCCTTCAAAGCTGGCCGTTCTACAGTATGCCTTCCTGGGTAGAACCTCTTAAGCTGTGGTACGTTCCTGATAACCAAAGAGGTTAATTTCGGAAACACAAAACTAACAAACATTGCTTGCCCTTCTTCCTTTGCAACAATCTCTTCAAACGCATAGTATTCTATACGCAGTTCTCCAAGCTGTGTCAAACCTTTGGCCACATTGGCTGGGAACAAGTATGATAATCTTTCACAATGAAAAACATGTACACCTTGTAAGTTTTTGAAGGTAACAGTTCGGTAGTCCTTATTCCAGTCATGCTTCAGATTTGGCAGATTACTTAGTATCAATTTCTTCAGCTTAGTAGTTAGTATGACATTTTTGCATCAATGTCTTTTCCATCCAAAAGAAACACCACTTCTGCATTGCTGCAGTTCTTCATTTCCAGCTCCTCCAAGTTGATTAAGGCCTTCAGAACATTAAATGGAACTACATTTGAAAGGAACTCACAACTGTCCACCACTACAGATCTCAAATTCTTGAATTCTTTTTGCAGAAACTTGGCCATGCCATAATTCCTTTAACTCAGGAAATTCTTCTTGTTTCAATAGCTCAAAGTTCCGCAAGCCAACCTTTAGATGCCAATTATATGTATATATATATATTAATAAAAAAGAAAAAGAATGATAGAAAGGAAACGAGAAACAATGTGTTTTTGTGAGAGGGATGTAATCCATTTTTCAAACACTCTTTCATAATAATATGGGAAGAGAGAAGGGACCAGCTGCATTCCTTATTTACATACACCTTCTGTACAGTTTTATTAAGGTCACCCTCCCAATACCAGTCCTTATCTTCCAATTCAACTTCTACTTTCCGCAGCTTTGGTGTGATGGGAACTCCTTTAGAGAATATCTTCAAATTGGGCATTCACATATAATTGCATTTTCCAAAGATGGAAATTTGAATGCATAATTCCCTGAACAAAAGCTCTCCAACATTATCTAGCTCTTCATCATCAGCATTAATCTTGTCTACTACTATTTCCTTTATCTTGTGGCATTCCTCCATTTCCATATAGGTGAGTTGACTTAAGCTTTTTGCTGTGGATAATGTCACTAAAGATAACAGCCCCTCACATTTATATACAGATAGTGACGTAAGATGGTTCAATATTATTGATGAGGGCACCAAGTTCAACAAACAGGGACATTCCCAAACTCTAAGATCATTCAATCTTACTTTGTAACCTTCCTTGCATATTTGCCTTAATTTAGGAAGATTCTGAAGGTGTAAATATTGGACCCGTATTGCATTGTCATGCTCTGCTCCATCACCAGTTAGGTTCTCATAAGGAAATATTTTTTCAAATGAAATATCTGTAACAACAAGAGCTTCCACTTTGGATATTCTTTCAATGAATGAATATGACAAACTCATTTGTTCTTCTTGGAAGAATTGTAGATTCAAAACTTTTATTCTACTAAAGTAGCTTTTTGAATGTTCTGACATCTTAGTCACAAGAGCAGAATCATCGCAATCTAGTGGCAACTCTTGTAAGTTTGGAATGACCTGAGACAATTGAAGCAAACATTTTATTTATAGAATAATACTATATACTATCTACACATTTTTTTTTACTTTTTTTTATTTTGTATCTATCTTATTTTTTATTTAAAAATTTATCCCTGCAAATTTTGTCAAACAATTCTTGGAATTGAAGCCCATAAACTTTCGCCCACTTGAACTTATTAGATATTGTATGTAAATTTTGTTAAACAAAGCTCAATAACTTACATATACGTCTTATGTTATCAATTTATTTATCTAAAAATTAATGATTATATTGAATATGAAAATGACATAAAATAAGAGTAAATAGAAGTTTTCCATTTTTTTAATAACCTATAAAAGTGTTAAAAAATAATAGTTTACCTCAATTGTGACAATCTCACAAATCTTGTGTATCCAATTAGAGGTACTAAATATTTCACAATATTATATGTAAATGTAAATCATAAAAAAAAAAATGATGAGAAACTACCTTGTCACGAATAAAAAAATTATCATTATTGTCTTCTGCCATAAGCCTATTCCATATCACATTCAGCTTATCCACATCATTGATAGTCAATTTCTCTAAGCTAGGGAACATAACCTACAATTTAAACACATGGCCTTACATAGTAGGAGGCAAAATGAAAGTATTTTTTATGTGCCAGAAATCACAGATGTTCTATGAAAATCTATATATTGAAGTAACATATGGTTTTGTCTAATTTTGTAGATTTAGTTTCTACGATAAATGTATGACCTTGTTTTGCTTTTATTTTATCAATCAATATACTTTATGATTGTTGAGGTGTTTGCCATATGATAATCTTAAGATTAAATTACACTAATTTCTCTTGTCATTTATAATTACTTAATTTTTTACTGACCTTTCTCATATGTTTTAGAAATTTATACTTTAAACTCAATTAACTAACACTGCTAAATAATATTATTTTTAGATTTTTTTCTCAAATTCAACTATATATGCAAGCATTAATTAAGTTAATATTGCGTAGAATTTCATTTTACAAAAAATAAAAAATAAAAAGATAGACATGATCACAAAAATATTTTTTTAATGGTCCATGTGACCTTTTTGAATATAATGTAATAGAATCTATCTATCTATATATATATATATATATATATATATATATATAATATATATATATATATATATATATATATATATATATATATATATATATAATATATATATATATATATATATATATTAGGTTAAGTATGATATAATATTTTTAGATTATATAATAGTATTCTTGTATTTATATTTATATTGTTTAATTTAAATGAGAGATTTATGATATATTTAGCAATGTGAATTTTCATTACCTTCTAACAATATTGTTTAAAATGTCACAAAAATTACATAGATTCCAATTTATAAATTTAGGAGGGTGAAATTGTTATAAGTTAAATTTAAGAGTGTTGTATTTTCATATTATAGAGTGATATGTGTAGATTTTGAAATAAAAGGGAGGTGGGTGAAAATAAATTAACTATAAGAGAGATCAAATTTAAAACTCTTTTAGGGTATTTTAATCATATTAACTGTTGACTAGCATTTCTGTTAATCAACTGTTAATAATTTGATTTAAGTGTAGTGCCTTGTCAAGTAACATTAGAGATATGTGTAAGTTTTGAAAATGTAATAATTTATAAGTCAAAAATAAGGTAACTACATAGTATGTTGGTCTTATTTTGAATTCCTCTCTTGTTAATGTAATTTGACTCTAAATAGGTTTCTACAAGAGCTTTATATTTTTATATTAAAAACCTCAAAGAAATATGAAATGACGATATCAACAATAATAATTTTACAGACCCCTAAAAAATTTATGTATACCTTTATAATAGAATAACTTGTTTTTATTTTTAACTAGTAGATTGGGAAATAATTTTGAATTTATAATATTTTGGTAAATAATTTAAATTTTTAATATTAAATTAGTAAAAGCATGATATCAACATAAATTATTAGCGCACCTTTACAAAAAAAAGACCACATTTATTATTTTTTGTTCTAAGTATAATATTTTGGCTAAACTGCTTAAGCTTTCAGAAATTTAAAAAAAAAAAAAAAATTATGACAATGAATACATTATAACTACATTTGTAATTAATGGGGTAACGCTCCACAGGGCTCTTCCTCGCATAAAAAAGAAAAACAAAGATATATTTTTTTTCAAAATCTTATACCTTTTAAAAATACACTTTAATAACTCCAGTCTATATTTTTAAGTATCCTATAGCAAACACACACACACACACACACACACACACACACACACATATATATATATATAATAACCATAATGATCATACAACAAATCTAGTTTTAGATATTAAAGTATTAAAGTATTTGAATTAATAGTAAATGTTGTTGGCATACCTTCTCACGAAAAAGTGCATTAGAAGTGCCGAGAACATTGCCTTCATAATGGAATCCAAGTAATTGAGGAAGAGATTGTATTGTTAAAGAGCATAACTTAGGAAACTGGAGTATGCCAGTAGCCTTTTCATCATCATAAACCACTCTTTCCATGTGAAAACATTCCTCAAGTTCAATTTCAACAAGTTGTGGAAGACTTCTAGCAATGGAAGCTGACAACAGGCTCCTCAAGTTAACACAATTTTTTACTTTTATTATCTTCAGTTTGGAAAATGATTCTCCAGTAAAAGGCCCGCTGCATAACTTTTCAAGGTTCATTACATTTTGGACAACTATTGACTCCAAGTTGGGGAAGAGATCAATAGAATGGATGACCTCCAATGAGTTAATTACACACTGAATCTCATCATTATCAATGACACAAAGATGCTGCAGTTGTGGTAAACCTTCATTGTTTAGGGAAGGAAGAAGATTTTTTGCTCCTTCCAATTTGCCAATGTGCAATTCTTCAAAAGTATCAAGCAGTCTTTTGATATCATCTCTCGAGTGAATGCTAGTGCTAAGCCAAAGCTTCAGGATCCTTGAAGTTTCTGTCTCAGAAGACCAATCCCAGACATTTCCTGTAAGTATTTTGTACTTTTGAAGTCTTTCAAAGGTCAGGACTTTTGGCAACATTCTATCATCAGGAATATGAACTACTAATGTGGCCAAGAGAGGCAAATTGTTTAGTTCAGAAACACTTGCACTACTTTGCTGCTGGTCCATTGGATCGTTCACATCCCAGTTTGCAAAACTGTCTTCCATGTACAGCTCCTCTAACTTTTTAAGGCTTGAGAAGGTATTGGGTGGAATTATTTTAATTGAGAACAAGCGGTCAAGTCCAGCAATTTCTGCTGGGTTAATTGCCCTAGTTCTTGGGGCAATGGTTTGATATCAGATTTAAAAAGGCTGAGGACTTTTCAACGCTTCAACTCTCCAATGACCTATATTTTTCCCAAAGATAAAAAATAGAAACACAAGGTATGTAGGTTGTTGAAGAGATTGATAGATGAAGGTAAGGACTCAAATTTCATCATGGTCAAATCCAGTGCTTTGAGTCTAGGTATTCTTTCAAAAAGGTTGTCTAATAGTTTTAGAGAGGGGTCTTGGTTGTTTTTTACAAGAAATATGAGGTTTAGACAACACACCCTTTCAAGAAGGCCATTTAAATCACAAAATTCTATTATGATTGTCTTGCAATTTTTCATTTGTTCTTCCTCAGGCCATTCTTCCAAAATTTCATTTATTTTCAAAAATATATGTTCATGCTTGGAGGCAATCAATAAAGCCACATCTCGGATAACATCATGAATTTGACAATACTCATTAGAACTATCTGAATCAAAAAACAAACATGAATCTTTTAGTTTACGAATACATGAATCAAATTTGTTTCGAGCATATTTCACTTTAGGAATGTATTTAAATAAATCTAACCCAATAAAATACTTAAACAAATCTCCAATCAAGGCATTCTATGCAAACATTTAACAAAGCAGAAAAAGTGACTGGAGGAGATCATCTTTTAAATTTTTGGTAACTCACTTCAATTGGTCTATAAATAGCTTTATGCATAACTGTTGGAGCAGGATTTCTTAGTTCTTGCGAGACAATCTTCCACTTTGATATTCTCTTGTTTTTTAATGAACTTGCAATAGTTACAACAGCCAGTGGCTTCCCACCACACTCTTGAGCAACTTCTTGTCCTATAGAAAGCAATTCAGCATTGCCAATAGACTCATCAAGCTCAGCCTTCTCCTTGAGCAACTCCCAAGCTTCAATATCCTGCCATGGCCTCAAAAAAATATGCTTTTGAGAATTCATATTTGACAAAACCTCTTGAATCCTACAGGTCATTAAGAATTTACAATTCCTCTGCTGCATTTCAGAGGAGATGGTTTTTTTCATATTGTTATACGTGTGCTCCTCTAGAAAAGGAATGTCAATCTTATCCCAGTTACGCTTTTCCCAGAGATGTCTAGAATTATCAGAACATTTTTTTCTTTCTTTAATCTCTCAAGGAGACGACTTGCTCTGCCCATTAAACTTTGCTCATTACTCAAATTAAGTCTCAACATATCAGCAATTGGTGCCAATGTGCAGTCCAGTAATTTCTCACCTACCATGGCTAGACACTCCATCCTTGCTTTCAGCCGCTTTAGGCAGCAATTCCTTATATTGACCTATGTCATAAGCAAATGATGTTGGAAATCGATTTAATCTAAAGTATAAGTTGTGGGGGGAAGACTTATGAGTTGTTATTATAGGCACACTTAATGTGATTTTTATTTTTTTACTTTTGTTCTTTGTTTAATTTTGATTATCTCTTTAATCTTGGCTTTTATTGATTGAATCAAAAAGCTTTTCGTTTTAGTCCTTAAGTATGGTTTCGTGAGTAAAGAATTTGTGTGATACACGAGTTGGATTAAGATATCATATTTTATTGATTCTCAGATTCTGTCTATTTTTTATTAAAAAAGTATAGCATAATATCATATTTTATAATAAATTTTTAAATAATTAAGATATCGTTTTATATTAATTTATTTAATTATTTTAATATGAAATTACACAACTTATCTCCCATCAAGCAATATCTTTTTTCCCAAATTTAATCCTAAATTATGTCTCATTTTCATTTATAAAATTATTAAATTACTAAAAAAAATTTTTCTTTTGAATTATTTAATTACCTTTACATTTTAAATTTCAAAATTAAATTTCACATTAGACAGTATTTTTGGTTCTACATTGTAACTTAAATCATATTTCAGTTTTATTTAAAAATATTAAAATATTATATTTTCTATTTAAATACTAAGAAATATTTTCTTTGAATTATATAATTATTTTTAAAATTTTAATTTTTATATTCTATTGAAAGAAAAGTGTATAAAACTGGATTGCTAAAACAATACAATCACTAGACTGACAAATTAATTTTATGAGGAGTTTAGAAAGATTACCTTAGGAAAGGAACCAACCAAAGCAACTTACGATCTTCACTCCTGTATAAAACACAAAGAGTAATTAAAATACATTTGTATTTTTTTATCTTAGGTTTGGAATTTTTTTTAAGAGTAATGTTACTAAAATCTTGTCAAAATTGAAATCTGGGTAATAAATTAAACAAGTGTAGCTTCTATATATTAATTCAAATAAGATTATAAAACTACCAGTATTTTCTGACTACAAACGTATAATTTTCCTCTGTTGAGTTTCTTTTAGGAAAAAAAATATCAATATTAACTCAAACAATAAACTAAATCAAAGAATTGTAAATGTACATGTACCATCTTGTTAGATAAAAATTCAGAGATAAAATAAGTCATTTTACCTTCAATTATCTGACACCAGTACAGCAAATTAATTTATGCTTTAACTTTCTTCTAAGCAGACAACAATCGATTCAAGACTGATAGAGATTTTGCTATATATATGAATGAATTTTCTTAGATAGTAAATTTATTTAAAAATTATAAATTTATCTAACATATATAGCTAAATTTGAATCATTAAATGTAAAAATAATAGTCTAGATTCACTAATGTCACCCTACCATTCCACCACGTGATTCGGAAATTTGGTAGGACTTACATTTCAATTTTATTATCACTAGAAATTCTTGAACAGCTAAATGTGAAATCAAAAGAATAAGTTTATATATAAATAAGACACATATTTTGAGGTAGTTGTGACGTGAAGGTTCAACTATTCATTAAAAAATTAAGAAGTCACCACTAATTATTTAAAATGTAGGTTACAATAGAAAACTTTTAAAAAGATTTGGTAAACAACTTAAGGGGCACTCCAATATTGTGCTAGGAAAGATGAAAAGTAAATGAAAATCCAAATCGCCAGTTCCAAGCATTAAGGAGATCTTCAAATGCGGTAAAGAATCATTTGACTAAAGGAAAGCCATTCATGTTGTGGCAAAGGGGGAAAGAGCAGTCTTTTGCACACATTTTCACATAGAAAATGATGTGGACCTCTCCTTAGATTCATCGGGCCCTGTGTATGGACCTGAACTCAGGCTCAATTGCAGGTTGAGGCCCATACCTAGTACTAGTATAAAATTTTCTCAGAAACCCTAAAAGAAGACCAAGAAAGAACTCTAACCTAACCCTCCGCCACTACTCAGTCTTCCAAAAGCAATCCTTTACTACACTTACAGAGTCTCGAGTCTCCACTCGAATCCTTGGAACACCCAACTGACTTTCATAACATTGGTGCGGTGAGTGTGGACGTAACCCACAGATCTTCGATTGAACCCATACAAAACACATGGACCTTGCCACTCCACAGAAAGGTACCCTGGACGCAACACCGAGCCCCTCAGGTGCGCCCCAACTGCAAGAGGTTACAGAGCAACGGGACCCAAACTAGGCGACCTTGGTGACATTATGAACCCATTTAGAAGATATGAAAAAGGAGATACGTGAGCTGAGGGAACAAAGACAGTAAGATGTTCAGGAAATACAAAGGTTGCGAGCAGTCAGAGGTGACACATACGTCCCTACTATAGTGGAGAGTATGGCGCAGTCGCTGGGCCAATATCCTCCGAATGCTGTACCAGATCGAGTCTCAACGGAGGTAATAGTTATAACTAATCCTCGTGAACCAACTAGACGGACAATAGGTAGGCAACCCAAACATCCCTTTACTGAAGAAATAATGATTTTTTCATTGCTGAATCACTTTAAGCAGCCTGTTTTAGATCTATATGACGGGTCATCATACCCAATTGAACATATATGTAGTTTCGAAAATGTAATGTTGATTTATGGAGTTGAAGATGAGATAAAATGCAGGACTTTTCTAACATCGCTGAGGAAATCAGCACTCCAGTGGTTCCCCAAGGTCTATAGTTGGCTTTGATTAGCTGGCAGATCAGTGTGTAGCACGTTTCTCTACTAGTATTGCCACGCAAAAAACTTCGACAGTGCTAGCAACTTTGTGACAAGGTGAGGATGAGTCTCTAAGGTCTTACATTCAACAGTTCATAGCATTAGCTCTGTAGATTAAGGATCTAAAAAATGAGATGGCGATACATACCTTTATGGCGAGTCTTAAGCACAGAAGATTTAGGGAGAATGTCACCCTAAATCCCCCGAGGTCCCTTCAAGAACTATTGCAACAAGCTAGAAAATACATGAACCTCGAGGAAGTGGAGAGAGCCGCTCCAAAGCAAGGTAGATCGCGTGACGGGGGAAGAGACAGGGAGAACTAACCTTGACTATTTCCCAACAAATTCACCCCCTCAATCAACACAGAGCACGCATGCTGCATGAGATTTGTTAGACTGGATTGGCTAGCTTCCCCATTGATGAAGCCTAGACCCAGGGCAAACCCAAGATTATACTGTGAATATCATCGGGGGACTGGGCATGATACAAAGGAGTGTTTGGCGTTAAAGGATCTGATCGAAGGTCTTCTCAGGAAGGGGCAACCGAAATATTTCAAATTACAACAACAAAGGCCAGGGGGATTGTTAGGGGAATACTGACCCAAGAATAATCACTACCAGTACAGGGTGCGGGATAGGTTGGAGGAAAGGAGATCGGACCAACAAGGAAATGAGGGTAGAAAGGTCCCTCTACTGGTGATAAATACTATCTCTGGTGGGTTCGCTTTGGGGGGAGCGACAACATGAGAACAGAAGAAGCCTTACAGAGAGGGCAAGAGATATTATCACCAAGTGAAGGAAGTAGTGCGAAACCAGAGGATGAGTTGCGAAAGGCCAAATCCCCCGATTACCTTTAATGATGAAGATTATGGGGAAATACAATGTGATCATGATGACCTGGTAGTGATAAAGGTCATGATAGTAAACTGTTTAGTGAAGAAAATACCAGCTGATCAAGGTAGTTCAGCCGACATATTGTTTCTGAGGACTTTCTAGCAGATGGCAATTGACAGGAAAGAATTAGAGGCGTACAGGGGGGACGCTGATATATTTTTCGGGGAAGGAAACCCATGTGGAAGGTGCAATAAAACTACGAGCGACATTTAGAGAGGCGCCTGATCAAGTCACTAAGACTGTGGAATTTCTAGTGGCGAACTGTCCCTCACCATACAATGTGATATTGGGAAGACCTACTCTCAATCAACTAAGGGCAGTTGTTTCCACCCACCATCTAGCAGTCAAGTACCCAATGTTACAAGGAGGAGTTGGTGTGATAAGGGGGAACCACATGGTGGCGAAGGAACTATACCAAAAGGGTTTGACAATTACAACGGTCAAGGATGAATTGGAGAAGGCAGCATACGATGAAGGCGTGGGTCTTTCGAAGGACGGTTTACCAATCAGGGAGGTCGATGTCAGAGTTGACTTTGGCCAGGAAAGGCCTGCTCCATCAGGAGAATTCAGGTAGATCCGATTAGGCAAGCTAGGCCAGACAGTCCAGATATCTACTCACCTGACCGAGGAGCAACAGGAGCAGTTAGGACGGCTATTAAAAGAAAATGCTGCAACTTTCACCTGGAATACTACCGACATTCCAGGAATTCACCTTTTTATTATAACTCATAAGCTTTTTGTTAAACCTGGAACTAAACCCATAGCTCAAAAGAAAAGGTTGTTCGGCCCGGAGAAACAAACGACTATTAGGGAGGAGGTGCAAAAGTTGTTGAATGTAGGGTTTATTCGGGAGGTTGAGTACTCCTCTTGGATTTCCAATGTTGTCATGGTTAAGAAATCGGATGGAAAGTGTAGAATGTGTATGGATTTCACAGATTTAAATAAGGTGTGTCCCAAGGATCCTTTTCCATTACCTAATATAGACCAATTAGTAGATGAGGCTGCCGAACACCTGTTGTTGAGTTTCATGGATGCTTATTCGGGATATAACCAAATAAGGATGGACCCTGTAGACGAAGATAAAACCACATTTTTCATAGAAGAAGGGTGCTATTGCTATAGGGTCATGCCATTTGGATTAAAGAATGTCGGAGCCACTTATCAATGCCTAATGAACAAGATGATTAAGGGATAGATCGACAGGAACTTGGCGGTATATCTAGACGATACACTGAAAAAGTCTATGAGTTTTAGCCAGCATATGGAGGATTCTAAATAGACATTCGCCACGTTAAGAAAGTTTCGGATGAGGATTAACCCAGAAAAATGCACTTTTGGGGCCTCAGCCAAAAAATTTATGGGTTTTATGTCGACATAAAGGGGAATGAAGCTAATCCTAATAAATGCCACGCCATATGTGAAATGAGTAAGCCAAGAAATGTGGTTGAAGTGAGAAGGTTAGCTGGGAGGATTACAGCTTTGACTAGGTTTGTTTCTAAGGCGGCACAATGATCTCTCCCATTCTTTTCTGTAATAAGAAAGGCGAAAATTTTTGAGTAGACAGCAAAATGTTAGAAAGCTTTTAAAGAACTAAAACAATATCTGGCGACACCGCCTATCTTAGCTACTTCCTGCCTTAGGGATACGCTATATATTTACTTAGCAGCCTACAACCAGGCCATTAGCTCTGCGTTGGTTAAAGAACAACATGGCACACAAATGCCCGTATACTTTACTAGTAAGGCCCTTGCCGGCCCCGAGCTCAGATACCAGTACATTGAAAAACTAGCTTACGCCTTAATTCATGCAGCTCACCACCTATGGCCCTATTTCCAAGGGCATCAGGTCATAGTTTGAACGAACTGACCCCTCAAGCAAATATTACAAAAACCCAACCTATCAAGGAGAATGCTAGCATAGTCCACAGAGTTGTCAGAACATGGAATCACCTTCAAACCAAGAAAACCGATTAAGGCGCAGGCATTAGCGGACTTTGTGGCTAACTCATGAAGAACGGCATGGGGACACAAAAGAAAGTTAGACACTGTATGTCGACGGCTCAACCAACAATAAAGGCTCTGGGGCAGGCATTATTATAGAAGGACCTGAAGACATGAAAATAGAATGTGCGCTTAAGTTTAGATTCCCAACTTCCAACAATCAGGCAGAATACGAAGCTATTATAGCTAGTTTACGACAAGCAAAAAAGATGGACGCTACAAGGGTCAATGTTCGATCGGACTCCCAATTGGTGACGAGTCAGATAGAGGGGCAATATCAGGCAAGAGAGGGATGTATGTAAAAATACTTAGAGTTGGTGAAGAATATAATAGGAGAATTTCAGGGGGTGGAGGTAGAACACATACCGAAAGAACAAAACGCGAGAGCCGACGTACTCTCCAATCTCGCTAGCTCCCGGCTGACTTAGGGAAACAGAACCCTTATTCAAGAAACGTTGTCAAAATCAAGCATAGAAAAAAAAACTAGAAGTAGCAACAACAACAATTGAAGAGGTTAAGGATGATTGGAGAAACCCGATTCGAAAATACCTCTAGAACAGAGATCTCCCGCGTGATCAGGGTGAAGCTAGGAAGATAGCCAGGGAATCCACTTTTTAATGTTTATGTGAGATGGAATTATATAGGAAGGGCATGTCTCAACCATTACTCAAGTGCATTAGCCCTGACTAGGCACAATAAGTACTGCGAGAATTACATGAAGGAATATGCGGCCATCATGTGGGAACTCGAAGCTTGGTGTCGAAGGCCATGAGGTCGGGGTATTTTTGGCCTACTATGAAAGGAGATGCTAGTAAAATGGTCAAATCTTGTCAAAAGTGTCAAAAGTTTGCAACCATTAATCCCCGCAACAGAATTATACAATGTAATTGAGCCATGACTGTTTTTAAAGTGGGACATAGATATCTTGGGGCCGTTTCCGCCAGCAATAGGATAGTGGCGTTTCATAGTAGTAGTAGTTGATTACTTCTCCAAATGGGTCGAAGCATAGGCCTTGGCCACTATCATAGCAAATCACATACAAAAATTTGTTGCAAGTCACATTTTATGCAGGTCTGACAATAAGCGTCAAATGGTTGTAGCTAACCTAAGATTAAGCTTGGTTCACCGATCAGACTTAATGCCAACTTAGAAGTGATTATTTTAATCTTATACTTGTAGGTTTGGCATCCCACATAAAATAATTGTAGACAAAAGTCGACAATTCACCGACCGACATTTTTGAAACTTTTGCAGCAACTTGGGTATCTGCTTTACTTTTGTGTCGGTACAACATCCTCAGGTGAACGGGAAAGTAGAAGTGGTGAACAAAACTATTTTGCAAGGCTTAAAGAAGAGACTAGAGGAAAAGAAAGGGATGTAGGCCGAGGAATTACCCTAGGTCCTATGGTCATATAAGACCACTGTTCATACCATGACTAGACACACGTCATTCACTTTAACATATGGAGCGGAGGCTATATTACATGTGGAAGTCGGAGAGCCGACCCTTCGAAGAATCGTTTATAATGACACAAATACCACACTGACGGAGAATTTGGACTTGCTAGAAGAAACAAGGGTGAAGGCATACAACAGAATGGTTAAAGCAAAGAAGATGTTAGCACAAGATTACAACAGGCACATACGGCCCAGAGAGTTTTTACAAAATGACCTAGTGTTATGATTTGTATCCCTAGCAAGAAAGAACCCCGGGGAGGGTAAGTTAGCAGAGACATGGGAAGGCCCATATGTTGTAACAGTGGTGTTAGGCAAAGGAACCTACCAGTTAGCTACAGTCCAAGGCCGTGAGATGCCAAATACTTGGCATGTAACTAGACTAAAGAAATACTATCCCGAGCTATAAAAGCCCGTGTGGCGGCAAGTGACATAACCGACCCAAATTGATAGATATCATCTTGAGATTCCAAAGTTGCAATACGCTTCGGGAAACCCTGTGCTAAAAACAAATGGTGATACACAATAATGCCCCGCCTTTACTAAAACGTAAAATCACAACGTAAGAGTGAGTTAACTAGGCAAAGGAGAACAATAGAGATAGTATATCTAAAGAAAATTCAACCGGTCAACTTTTTATTCAAAATAATTGTACATAATAACCGAGCTACAAAAAAAAAAATTAAGCCGCCTCTCCCTCATCACCTGAACCGACCTCTAGATCTGAAGCTTCTATAGAGAGATCCAGTCCTTCTTTGTCCCCCAGATCAACAATTGCTCTATCCCGGACCACCTTTAAATAACTCGTCATTGACTATAGTGTTTCCAGTGAAGGTGCCCCGAGATGCAAAGAAACTTAATTCAAACAATTTTTGAATCCTTCCTTGCTCGCATTTAGGACGGTGTGAGCTAGTTTGCTTACCACACGATCGAGAACACGAGCTTGAGAAGCTATCACTCAGTTTCTCTCATCTTTGTACCGACGGATGAGGGTGTTTTGTTGGTGGATGGATAATTCAAGTTTAGCAATTTTTGCATCGGACGCTATTTTGTTGTTGGCAAGACATTCCTCCAAAAACTTGATTTTATTTGATTTGCCCGCAATGGAGCCTTGGCACGTGCTAACATCCTCTTGTAGTTTCCCAACGTCTGCCAAAGCCTTTTGTAATTTTTCGTCTATGTCTGAGCAGCATTTTTCAACTTTGACAATTCCCCACGAATGGAGGATAACTCACCCTCTGTAGATGAGGCAACTCCTTTAGCACCCTCAAGCTCAGCCTCTAAAGCAGCAACCCGTTTCTTTGCAAGAACGGCCCTTTCTTCTGTCGCCTCCTTCATAGGTCAAAGCTGGTCGGATGCCAGACGGTCATGAACTATTTAGATGATCCTCAGATTGGGATTCATCAACCGAGTCTGCTCCTTGATCAGCCGAACATGCTCACCATAACTATGACCAACTTGGCTAAGCATGGTGGCCGAGCCAACGTGTTCAAATTCAACAAGCAGGATCACTAGATCAAGAAGGCCCTCCGATCGACTCTAAAAATGAGAAATGTGAAAATGAGAATAAATGTGCATAGACGAGTCAATGGGGAACCAAAATGATGGGAAAATATACCACTCTAGTGGCGACAGGTTCGCCTGGGGGCACAGCTCTATCCTCATCCCTGGATAAGATGACAGGGTGTTCTACTCGTGGCTCCTCGAGATTAGCTGAAGGTACGGTTCCTTCCACAACATCAATTGCATCATCACCCGTGGTTGGTACGAAGGCGGTAGATGCTAAAGGAAGAGATCCCACCTAGCCACATACACTGAGTTAAATAAAATAATAATAGTAATAATATATATATATATATATATATATATATATATATATATATATATATATATATATATATATATATATGTTATACATCATTCTTGCTTTCTAACCTTTGGAGATGTCCTAGCTAGTCGGTGATGATCTCCTCTGGCCCCGTGGATTTAAAGGAGGGCACGAATTAACAGAGAGGGAAGGGGGGTCCTCTATGACAATAGGGATTGCGAAGAAGACTCTGGCCGAGTCATGGTGGTAATTCCCCCGGTTCTCGACCTAGAAGAAGCACCGATCTTCCTCTTCTTCGGCAGCCCACTAGTATCGCACCTGGTGCAGTCCAGTAATTTCCTCAAATTTGACATTATTTTTCTTTCTGCAACATTGACAAACATCATTAAAGTTCAAAAAGTACATCTATAATAACAAAAAATAAATGACTATGTACACACCAATATATCTAGCGGCACGATAGAAAGCTTCTGTTGGGTTGGTGTAAACCTTGGACTCTAATTCTTTAACCAAGTAAAAGGTTGACGGTCCAAGATCTACCGTAGAGAACTCCTCGACATGCCCATAGTTCTTCTGCCACCTTAGTGGGAACTTTGCATTTCCTTTCTCGTCAATAAAGAAAGGGCAACCCGAAAGAGGCTCTGTCATGCGAAAAAACCACGCCTTGAATTATTTGGCGGAATCTTCCGCAGGAAGAATGAGGGACTTCCCTTTCTTGGTGGAAAAAGATAGATATCCAACCTTACGCTTTTTAGGATTACTTCAGTGTGTAAAAATAAAAGAAAACATCTGTTCGGGGTGGTTTATTTAATTCGGTGCATATTTTCTGGAAAGTGTGGAGGGTCGCCCATGCGTTGGGGTGAAGCTGAGAGGGAGCTACCTGAAGGGTTCTAAGAACTTTCATTTCTAAATTACTTAGAGGTAAAGTACCCTACACCTATAGTAATAATAAAGGTTCTAGGGAAAAGATCGGTCCCCATATTGACCTTCACATACCCCAACTCCGGGAGGGCAAGCCGATATATCAAAACTAGCGGGCGATTCTAAACTACTACACAATGAATCCTTAACAACACCCAAATTTTCCTCAGTCAAACACGAACTAGTAGATGTAATTTCATGGGCTACCCACCGGGCCTCTCTCAAATCGCTATCATTGGGGCACTCTCCGACCTAAGGTTGTCGAGCCCCAGTACGTCAGAACCAAATGTCACTCCTATATCATCAAATTCTTGTGCTGTGCAGGAAATCACAATGGTCACTTGGGTGGAGTCACTACTAGAGGTGGCGCCAGCCATCGGAACTCCCTTAGGAACTTCAGAACTTGGTTCACTAGTCGAAGCCATACCCACTTCCCAAAACAAACCATAAAGCTAACAAAGTAAGGGAAATAAGCAAACCTGAGAGAGAGAGAAACACGCGACGGAGATGGAAAACCTACGGTGGGTAGGAAGGCGGAGAAAGGCGCGACGAAGAAGTGGGCCAAGCTAAGACCACATATATAAGCCAAAGAAAGGGGGGGTAACTATGTGATTATTCAAATTTAAAGAAGCCAACGGCACAATAGAGAGACGCCTCGAGAAACTTCATCCGTGTCAATAAGACAAAATAATAATTGCTAATAACTGCTCAGGAACAGAGTTAAAAAGCAATGTGCGTGGGGGGCATGAAGGTGGCGTTATGTAATGACATCATTATTAAGATACGCATAATCTGGATGATCTCCTCGAGAAGTGCAACACATAATAGACTTGACAAGTGAACAATCACGTACTCTAGGATGACCGAAGAGTCACAACAAATGAACCATACCTCACCAAAAAGGTAACTGTTCATTGTCCTCGTGAGGTCGATTGGGTGAAAGGTAAAACTCTCATGCATGACTATCGTGATTCCGGTGTCCGACCGATCAAAAATACTAATAATAAAAGAAGAAGAAGAGCCTTAGATAGGAACTAATCGGTGATGGCTGCACAATTGCACTTCCCCAGAACACACGACCCTTCACAAATTCCATTTTCGAATCCTTAGGGTATGCCCATTTAGTGTAAACCAAACGATTAATAGGACAGTTATCTGCCATAGCTCGGCTGTTTGACCCATCAAGCAGCCGACCTGGGGGGCAAATGATGTGGACCTCTCCTTAGATTTATCGGGCCCTGTGTATAGACCTGAACGTAGGCCCAATTGTAAGTTGAGGCCCATACCCAATACTAGTATAAAACTTTCTTAGAAACCTTAAAAGAAGACCAAGAAAGAACTCTAACCCAACCCTCCGCCGCTACTCAGTCTTCTAGAAGCAATCCTTTACTACACCTCTAGAGTCAATCCCCACTCGAATCCTTGGAACCCCCAACTGACTTTCATAACAAAAAAGAAATTCAACTAAGTTACTAATCTAGAATTGCATACCTGTGATAGAAAAATCGTTAATTAAATAAGAGTAGATATGAAAAAATAATTTTAATAAAATTTTGAAATGTAAAGTCTTGAGATAAAATAAAATTTTTGAAACATTAAAAGATATATAATAATAGTGGGGTGTGTGATAGTGGTAGAAGAATCGATTTTGGTTGGTGAAAATGTGAGGTGGGTCAGTGGTAGAGATGTGCTAGTAGTTCGTGGATGAGATGTGTGCGTTTAACATAAGGATATTTTGAGAAGAAAAATTTAAAAAGTAAGAATGAAGTGTGTGGTTAGAAAAATGGGGTGTATCAAAAGAAATGGCTTCACTGGTACAAATTTTCTTTTCCTCTAAAATGCTTATATACAATTCTCATTGAAGTAGCTCTTAAACTATAAAAAAAAAAAAAATGTAAAAGAATATACCATCTAGAAGAGGCAAAACGATAGAGGGTTGGAGTGATGGGGTGAGAGAGATGGTGAAAAAATGGGTGGGGACCAAAAACTCAAAACATAAACAAAACAACACATTCCTTCTAAGTAATGGAAGGTTAGAGTGTGAGGAACGTAAAGGTGCTCAAGGGTATGTTGAGAAAGGAAAATGGGTGTGGGCTTAGAAGAGAAATTGGAGGGTTGTTAAAAGAAATCCCATCATAAGTAATTGTGGTTACAAATATCTCTTAAATAGTTCAAGAATATTGGATTGGACAAGTTATCCTTTATCATCTTTATCAAAAATGTTTATACAAAAACTTGTCATACTCAGCCTAACTAGTTTCTTTGCATAGGGCAAACCCCTCCGTGTTCAGTTTTTTGAATATTAGGTTTTACTTTTTCATAACATATAAATTAATTTTTTTAAGTTTAATAGGTTGATTTAACTTATATTTTGTAGAAGTTCAAGCATTTGACTCGTGGAGTTGAGTAATAAAACGTATTTAAGATGAATTCATGATATATCTAGACTCCATAAGGTAAGGAAATTGAATGTTAAAGGTTGCACGAATTTAATTGAAATTCATAATTCTGTCAGACACCTTTGTACACTTAAAGAGTTGTATGCAATTGGGTGCTTGGAGCTCAAGATTTTACCAGGTGTCATGGAGTCAAAATGATCATCTTGACCTATTTAGCTACCTAAATCTTGAGTTTTCCTGAAATATATTTTGGGAACGATATGATTATCCATGTCTATACACATGCCAATATTTGACAAGATAGTTCAAGGTTCTTCAAAAGTTTCAAATCTTATCATTGAGAGTGGCAATTTGACAGATGAAGTTCTTGTCACTTGGCTTTCTTGCTTTTCTAATTTGGAATATTTGAAACTAATTAAGTAACAAAACTTACATAAGTTTTTTTGCTCATAGCTTCCCTGCGTCAGCAATTTGGAAGTTTCAGATCTGACTGCCAATAAATTGAGAGACAACTTTCTGCATGGATTCAAATTTAGTGTGAATGATAGTAAAATCACAAAGAATTTATTAAGCATTTCTCGATTAACATCTGATAACAATATATATGTAGAGTCTCATGATTCTTGTTGCTTTGTGAAGGACAAAATAACAGGGAATGTTCTACTAGAAGGGAGACTTAAGGATGGACTCTATCAATTACCTAGTACTTCAACTTCCTCAACTAACGGTCCGTGTGTTTATCTATCAACTAGAGAAAGCTAGCACAGAAAACTGGGACATCCTAGCAAGAAGGTGTTAGGTGAAGTATTGAAGAATTGCAATATAAAGGTTTCTACACATTATGAATTTGAATTTTGTGAAGCCTGCCAGTTCGTAAAGGCTAATAATCTACCCTTTGAAAGTTCATCTTCACATGCTTTAGAACCTCTAGATTTAATACATTCTGATGTATGGGGTCCAGCTCCAATAACTTTTGTTTCTGGCTTTAAATATTATGTGCACTTTATTGATGATCATAGCAGATTCACATGGGTTTATCCACTAAAACAAAAATCGGAGATGCTACAAGTGTTTATTTAATTCAAAAGTTTAGTGGAAAATCAATTCAACAAGAAAATTAAAGCCTTCCAGTGTGACGAGGGAGGAGAATTTAAAGCACTACACAAATTAATACAAGAAGCTGGAATTCAATTAAGAGAATCCTGCCCATATACATCACCTCAAAATGGTAGAGCAAAAAGAAAACACAGACATATTGTAGAGCTTGGTTTAACACTTCTAGCTCAAGCTAGAATGCCTTTACGCTACTAGTAGGAGGCCTTCTCTACTACAGTATTCCTAATTAACTGACTACCAACTCCAGTCTTAAAGAATAAGTCACCTTGCCAACAGTTGTTCCATAAAGCACCAGACTATAAGGCAATGAAACCTTTTGCTTGTGCCTATTATCCATGTCTAAAGCCATATAACTAGCACAAATTTCAATTTCATACTACCAAATGTGTTTTTATTGGTTATAGTGGTTCACACAAGAGATACAAATGTTTAAGCTCAACAGGAAGAATGTTTATCTCTCGGCATGTGGTGTTCAATGAGCAGCAATTCCCTTTCCTTGAAGGATTTATCAATACCAAGAATCCTACTGAAGTTATTACTAATTCTAATCCTATTAGTTTTCTTTATGCCCTTCCTGATGCAAGTTCTGTACATGATAGGAAACTTACTATAGAAGCAACTGTTGATAATATTCCAACAACTCTAGCTCCTAGATCACAAATGGATACTCCAAACAACAACATAAATATTCAGCAAGAGCTTACTGCACCTCAAGCAGAATCTCTAGCAACTACAAACAATAACAGCAACATCAGTCCCAGAACAATAATTCAAGATGGAGTTACAAATTCTTCTCGTGACCCACTAGAACTTCTCAATCAACACCAAATGGTGACCAGAAGTAAAGCTGGCATTTTCAAGACAAAACACCCATATGTAGGTTCAACAGAAAGGAAGCATGCAGAACAAGAACTTGAATGCACACAAGAAGCATTAGAGAAGCCAGAATGGAGAGAGGCAATGCTATCTGAGTTCAAGGTGCTAATACAGAACAATACTTGGACTCTAGCACCTTACCATGGACAGAAAAACATCATAGACTCAAAGTGGGCATTCAAAACCAAGTATAAAGCTGATGGAACAATCGAAAGGCGAAAGGCAAGACTGGTGGCTAAGGGGTTTCAACAAGCACCTGGACTAGACTATGATGAAACCTTTAGTCCAGTTGTCAAGGCGAGCACTGTGAGGATTATATTGGCTATTGCAATACAGTTCAATTGCCCAATTAGACAAATGGACATAAATAATGCATTTCTTAATGGAGAACTCAAGGAGACAGTGTTCATGAGACAACCTGAGGGTTTTGTAGATACTGTCAGACCTCAGGATGTATGCAAACTTACCAAAGCTATCTATGGTCTGAAACAAGCCCCAAGATCATGGTATGAGAAACTTAGAACTGCTCTCCTTAAATGGGGATTCAAAAACACACGAAGTGGCTCTTCCTTGTTTGTTCTCATGTGTAAAAATCACATCACATTTGTGTTGATTTATGTTGATGACATTATAGTCACTGGAAGTAGCAGCCACTTCTTGAGAGCATTTGTCAAACAACTAAACAATATGTTTACACTAAAAGATCTTGGGGACCTACATTTCTTCCTAGGGATTGAAGTAAAAAGAGATGCTAGTGGGATACACTTAAAACAAACCAAATATATCTTTGACTTACTAAAGAAGTTCAGCATGGAGAAAGCCTCCTTGTGTCCCACACCAATGGTGGCTGGCAAAGTTATATCGTCACAAGGAGAATTGATGAAGAATCCAACCAGCTTAAGAAGAGCAGTTGGAGCATTACAATATTTGATAAACACCAGACCAGATATTTCATTTGCCGTGAACAGACTCAGTCAATACATGCAAGCCCCTACTGTGCTTCATTGGCAACTTGTGAAACACATTTTTAGATACTTGAAAGGAACCATGGACTATGGACTACATATCAAGCCATCAACTGACCTTGGCATCTCTGGATTCTTTGATGCAAATTGGGCCACAAATGTGGATGATAGAAAGTCCGTTGCTGGTCATTGTGTCTTTCTAGGAGAAACCTTGGTTACTTGGTCCTCTAAGAAGCAAAGAGTAGTCTCCAGGTCAAGCACCGAGTCAGAATATAGAGCACTTGCTGATCTTGCAGTAGTTGTAGCTTGGATCAGATCCTTACTTTAGGATAAAGCTACCTATACCCAAAACACCAATCCTGTGGTGTGACAACCTTAGTGCAAAGGCTCTATCATCAAACCCTGTGTATCATGCCAGATCAAAACACATTGAACTGGATGTGCATTATATAAGGGATCAAGTGTTAGACAATTGAGTAACTGTGGCTTATGTTCCATCTTCAGACCAAACAGCAGATTGTCTCACCAAGGTATTAACTCACACACGGTTCAGTCAGTTAAGCGACAAGCTAAGAGTAGTCAAATCACCTCTAGCTTGAGGGGGGCAGTTAAGGAAGATAAGATATCAACCCCAACAATTCAGTTACAAGAGATAGAGTCCAAGACTCCCAAGACTTGTCACACTTGATAAGATCCTTATCTTATATTTGAATTTGTATTTATATATATCCTCATCCAGTCAAGTATATCTCCTTTCTTTATAGTTATCTTTATTGTGTATATATATACATTCAGTATCTATGAAATGATGTACAGCTTTATACACTCAACATCCTCTTATATATATTTTATCTCGTATGAGCAAATTCAAGTCCTCAAGAGGCAAAAGGTGGAAATTCAGAAAGAAATAAAACAATTCGACAATAATACACATCTAAATTCTAAATTATAAAATTATGCATTAAATTTAACACAAAAGAAATCACAAAGCCATACGTAAGGAAATTAAGCATATAATTAATTGTGGCAATAACAATGACCAATAATAACAAACTGTGTTTGTAGGAGCAAAATATTTAAAGAAGTATTTTTACTGTAAACCTTTTCATTTTCACTTAGAAAATAGAAAACTTCTTTTTGTTTTTCACATTATTGTCAATTTCAAAATAACTCTCACTTTTTCAAACTGGATGAAAGGAACTCTCATATGTCAAACTCAGAATAAAAGTGAACATTCCGTACAAATAATAAATGCTTTTCATTTTTATTTTTAACTTGAAATATGAGAGTTTATTTTATTCAGTTTAAAACATTAAGGTTATTTTTAAAATCAATAATGTGAGAAGACAAAAAAAATATTCCTAGTAAATAAAATGCACTAGTAATTAGATAGTCATTATAACTGCAATAGATGCATTATATATCAGCACATCCTGAGTTAAGGAGTCCATTGTAGTTTCCAGCAACGATCCCTGTTTCATTAATCAGACCTCCGATGGTCAATGTTGCTCAAGTTGTGAGGTTGACGATTCTCTCCGCGAAGGGTAGAAGGAGAAGACGAGTTGGGTCGTGGACGCGTACCATCACTCATGCGGCTCTCAGGAGCAATCAGATTCCGAAGAGCATCAACCCTGGCAGTTCTGCTTAAATAAATAATTAAACTTAGCACTTAATATGATGATTTTGTGCTCTAGATATAAATTTCTTTCATCAAAGCCCTTGCATCTTCCTTTAAAAACTTCATCAAATATTTTAAACATTTGCCACTTAAATCTCAACATCATGTAATAGACAAGAGACTACTAACTCATTGAATTAGTGAGAATTAAAAGCTAAGAATTGATTTATAAACTACCTGCCGCTTTGGGTGTTGGAAGAGGGCCCCAGGTAGCCCCCGTTGAAAATCCCATTACCGTTGTATTGATTGCCGCTGTTTTGAGAAGACAAGAACCGAGTTTCATCTGATCTTGGAGCAATATTGTCTACCGCACTGCTTAAATAAATAATTGAGATTATTACTCAGTATGATATGCTCTGTATTTATTTTTTTTCATTTTCTCAAGTTGTTTCATCTTGCAGAGTTGTAATGTAATGTAATATGTTAAAAAGAATGCAATAAATATGTTGAAGGGATTAAATTACTTAAGTAATATACTCATATATGTGTGTTTATGTACATAATTTGTTATTGTCATTAATATAAAAGCAAGAACAATAATAGTTATTGTTGGAGACCAATACAAGCAAAAGAAGAGATAAATGATTGTGAAGTAACAAGTATTTCCTATCACCAAGCCTTGCCATTTTCAATTTTAATTAGACAGAAAGTTTTCTTCATAGTTTACAAAATCATAACAACCAAATTTAAATTAAAAATTGAATGTTATTGTTATTACACATAATAACCAATTAAAAATGATTTCATAACTTTGCTTCACCAATTGCGCAATGTCACAAATTAAATCTCAGTCACAAAACCTTGCAAACACAATTAAAAAAGCATATCAAAACAATAAACTAAAAATGTTATAACCTCGACCACAAACAACTTAACCATCATCCCTACTCTCACACGTAAAAGTATAAAAAAACAAGAAAATGATATATTTGCTCTTATCTAAAAAATAAAATTGCATATCTATATTAAAAAGTTTTGTGGGGACTATTAAAATTTTTCCAACGAGGTTGGACCCTTAGCCCATTATTGTTGCGTACAGATGCGAGTATGTGGGTTGAAGTCCCACATTAGTAAAGTCTAAGGGTTATTATAAAGGTTATATAAGTGGCAAAGGCACTAATCCTATCGAGCTTGAGCATTTAGGTTGACAACAATAATAGTAGTTTGTGGAGAAAAGTGAGTGATGAGAGAAAAAGTCTAAAGTGAGTTTCTATAAATTATAATTTTAGTGTGTAATAAAATATTTTAAAACTTTACAGCGACAAGAGATGACGTCATTTAATTAGTGAGCAATATTAAAGGCTATGAATTGATTTATGCCAACCTCTGGCTTTGGGTGAAAGAAGAGGTCCCGAAGTTGATATTCCCATTACCGGTGCCCTTAATATATCCTGTCTGATTGGTAAGACCACGGATGCATTGCCTGCCACTGTTGTCGTACGAGATCTGAGTAGTGTCAGGATCGATTTGAGGTCGTGTTGGAGGATTTTCTGAGCCATCTGGATTCATAATTCTGGCTGTAACCACTCAGGAAAAATAGAGATGCAATCAATCAAGACTGATGAATGACTAATTTTATTTCATTTGACTCTTTCTAAACTTTTAGATAATGAGGAGGGCTAAGCATAAAATGCATATAAATACAATGATTAAAGAACATGAGTTATTAGATATATCTTTTCATTTTGAAAATCCCCTCACATTAATTGTGTGGTTTAAAGCAAAACATGAATAGAATAAAGACTAGATCTGACCGGAAGAGGCACCAAAGATGATAAGTAAGAAATGTTAGCTATGCTGCTAGTCCATGCTAGTACTCTCTAGATATCCACATTTTATGATAACTTGAGGTTCTGCTGAGTACTTATGAGGACAATCCTTGCCAAAAACTATCTCCTAAGATCTCTCATGAATCAATCCTTGCCACAACTCACGCCAACAGTTATAACTAACTTTCTATAAAATCTTACATCTCATACGTATAGAGATGAAAAACAGATGGGTTCTTCCACTTTACCTATCTAATTTGTTGCTCTGCAGTAGATCAGAAGTGTGAGGAAGCAGGAAAAGAAGTATTGTTAAGTCTAATGAGCTTTAGTACAAAGATTTTGAAAAGTTAATGAGAGGAGAATTTGAAATGAGCATGATGGGAGAATTGGCATTCTGTTATGGGCTTCAAATCAAGCAACTCTTGGATGACATTTTATCTATCAAACAAAGTACACTATCAAGAAGTATGGGTTGAAAAATGCAAAAGGAATGCCACTCCTATTCTTCCTGTATATATCAACAAGATAGTAAATTAGAAATACAAATAGATTCGAAACACAGAATGTCTCTATTTTGACAATATGTATTTATTTGATCTAAAAAAATGGATTGGATTTAATCGACGGATTTTTCTGTATCTGGTCGACTAAAAGTCCAAGCCACTTTAGGAATAAAATATGGCTACTACAACCAAGCAGGAAAGGAAGTATTCTTAAGTGTAAGCTCAGATCTGATTGTATAACAGTTCAGAATACAAAGCTATACAAACAGTAGACAGTGATCTAAAAGTATATGATTGTGTCTGATGTGGAGCATAATACAGATCTTGCTCTTTATCATTGAGAAGAAGGGAGAAATTAGGATAACATGGTAAAGCATAACCGGAAAACTGAAAGAAGAGCACTTTCACCGTGAATCTAAAACAAGACAAGTTGCAGAATCTGAATACAAAAATAAAACCATTATACTCGGTAGGTACCTGGAAGATCTTCAGCGTGAGTGAAGCAAAGAAACAAAGCAGAAGAACCCGAGAAGAGACTAAGCATCTAGGTATAGTTGGAGGATTATAATTGACGGCCCAGCTTGTTTTCTGGCTGGTATATTATTTTAATAAAAATTAACAGCACGTACTTCTGCCAATGCCCTAAACAAAAATGTTATTCGTACAATTTTTTTTTGCAATATTTTGTTTAATGTTTTCCAAATTAACTAGAAAGTATTCTTTTGTTTAGAAAAACAAAACTATAATTTGTATAAAACTTATATAAACATATCTTTTTATGTAAGTTTATATGTTTCAGTTAATTAAATAATTAATTTTACTAAACACTTATAGTTCAATAAACTAAGTTAATAGTTTTTTGTCTTTAACCAACAACTTTCAATAAAAAAAAATTAACATTTAAGATATTAGCTAGCTCAATAGCTATTTTTACCAAACAGGATCTTAATTTTAATTTTATTTTTGGAACTATACTCTTTTCCTATATTTTGTTCATAAATAAAAAAATCTAACCTAAGTAAATTTTATTTTGTTTAATTTTTTAACATTTGTTTTGTTTTAAATTGACAAATTCTCATTACTTCATTCTAAAGCACAGTTTATGCTTTGTTATGGGCGGATGTAACTATTATTATATGAAATTTTAAGTAATTAAGTGGAACTGGTAGTACCATATTATTTTAGTTTATTTGTCCTTGCTAACTCAAAGTCTATGAGTTATGCTCTGCATAACATGTTGCTTTTTTATTTTAATTTAAATGGAAGGTTGATTTTTCACATTTATATGGAGGTTTTTTTATTATTATTTACCACATATTTTTTGACATTGTATATTTCTTTAGTTTTCCAATCGTAGCTTAATACGGGGCGAATGAATGCAGAACCAAAGTTACCCGTGCATACAAAAAGGAACTAAAAACAAAAATGAATGATAGGTGTGTGAGAAGTCTGTGAGAACACAGGTTTGCACTGCGAAGGGCGGGGTACTGTTTTTATGCTGACCTTTGTGGATAAGTTCAAGCTCAATCCTGCAAGGCACACCATTTGATCGATGAGCTCGTCCTCTTAATTTCATCGTTCATGGTCCACATCAGTATTCATAAAAACGCAATAACTCTTTATATATATATATATGATACTTTCTTCTTTTTATTAATTACATGTTTGGATTTGTTGTGGGAGGGTGGACGTACTTTTAAGCAAGGCAAAACAAACCGAAAAGACGGGTTTACCCTCTTACCCACCGCACCAACTAGGGGTTTACCAATGGCGGGGCGCCACGCAAGGGGAAGAGACAGAACAAAGTGGACGAAGTTGGCGTTGGTGAGATGGTGACAGAGGCTTTGAACTTGAAAACGATCTTCAGAGGCTTTTATCTCCCAAATCATGCACTAGCGGGTCCCATCATGCAATGTGCGTGCAGTGCTTATGGACATTTTTTTAAAAGCAGTAGCAGTAGGAGCCCGGGAGTTGGTGAGTGCCGTTGCGGCTCTTTACGTATAATAATGATTCCACGTCTGAATAATATTAGTAAATATTGCACTTGCCACCGTCCTTTTAATGGAACGGGGCCAAATGTGGCGGTTTGCATGTTGTTTTGTTATTTCTTAATGGAATCCTGATTATTGCGGATGAAATGAGATTAGCGTTGCATTGTATTGTTTACCCAAAAAAATAAGAAACTTCAAATAGTTGATGGATGTCCTAATTAAAAAATATTAGGTAAATTTAAAGCCTAATGTTAATATGATTTCTAGAGGAGAAATGAGTTATGAGTTTAGATATCCATTATCCAGCATTATCAATCAAATAGCAATATAAATCTTATGTACCAGCCAAAATTAACTACATACATACATATATATATATATATATCATTTTATGTGCTTTACTTCTTTTAATTGATAAAAATAATAAAATGATATTGTAAATATTATTAAAAATATATTATTAGATAACTTTTTAACTAAGCAAAATTTGTATTATAACATATATTCATTAAGTGTGATGAAGAGTTGTGGCATTACTAACATTCAACTATTTCATATAATTTAAAATAATAATGTGTAAGATAGATTATAAAATAGGAAAGTACAACAAAGGATGTCATGGAGGAATTGTGTTTCTATACATGCATGAACTAATCCATTTAGTGGCGATACAAAAGTTGAACATCCAATCTTTAAGTCTAATCAAAAGAAAGTGATTTATGGAACTTGGGATTTGGACACCAATGCAGATATATATCCAAAGGCAAGCTTTATTGTTTAATCACAATCAAGAGGCATCCATGACCGACATAATTATGTGTAATTGAAAACAAAAAACTTGAACTGTATAATAATAAGGAAAAAGCTCCGTGCACATCTTTTTTCACACCCAATTATATACTTCTTAATTTTTGTTTAATTACAAAATTATAAAAAAATAATAAATAATAAAAGAAATACAAAAATAAGTGTAAAAATATAAATATACAAATAACACATCACATCTCCAATAATAATGGGTTATGTCCTAATCATCTCAACCCCATGTATGCATAGGCTTGGACAAACAATGGGTTTAGGTATTTGACAATTCAAGGGCACCATTGTTAGGTAGTGCCGTGGTGGAGAACATTCATCAATCGACACCATTCGAGTAAGTTTTTTTTAGGTTGTATTGGTGTTGGGCACGTTGAGGTTATTTATTGTTTGTTTATATTATTTATTTAGCTTATTTGACAATTCAAATGCACCATTATTAAGTAATAATGGGTAATTTTATTTAATTTTATGTTTTATAAGTTATTTTAATTATTATAAAATATCTATATAGTTTTTTTTTACAAAATAATGTAATACAAAATATATTATTATAAATTTAATATAAAAGTATAAAAAATGTTGTTTAATATATTGAGTAACAAATAATGAATAACATAAAAATTTATATTATAATTTAACTCATTGTGCTATATTATTTGTTGGTATTGTGCAGTATTGTATTCAAATGCACTCTAAAGGTGTGTTTGATATATAATACTAAATAATACAAACAATTAAAGTACAGTTTATTTTTTTATACTAATTATTGTTTGTTGTTTAATGCATTAGATAATTTTTTTATTACTTGTGTTTAATTTATAGTAATATTTTGTATCATTATTTTTTAAAAATATAAATAATAAGATTTTTATATTTTATAATAATTAAAGTAATTTATTAGAGTTTTAAATTTTCTGCATTTAAAACGCAAACCCGTTTGGCGTTTTTCAACCTAAGTTTTCTCTTAGAAAACACTAATCAGGATATCGTTTTCTAGTAAAATCTTTTCATTAAAACATCAACTGAGATGGCATTTTTGGGTTGTTATATTTTACAAGAGTGACAAGAGAGTCAAAAACAATAGTATATAGAAAAATACTTTAGGTTTTGCGTTAAAGTGGTAATTAGTTTAAAATTTTGTATTTAAAAGGTAATTTTAAGCCCTTTTTTATCATAAAAAAACTTTATTGCCAAACAATTGATTAGCTTCTTTACTTTTTGAACTCATTTGGTTTCCTCGGTACTGTATTGATCAAGCTTTTTGGATCCAATTTATTTTCTGCAGTTTTAAATATAAGGTTTTAGAAAAAAATTTGACCTATTTTATAAAGTGATTTGTTAAAAGAATAAAAGATTTTTATGTATATCATTTTGTATTTAATTGTTTCATATAAAGAATAATCACATTAAAATATAATAAATATGTAATATAGTATTTTTATTAATAAAAAATTAAAATATATTATTTAATTATTATAATAATATGCATGAATTAAACATATTTTTTTAATATTCGTGAATTAATTAAGTTAACTTTATATTTTAGACAGCTAAGTTGTTTCATTTTAGTTATTTATCAACCAATATAATTGGTTTAACATTATAAAATGCTATGTTCTCAATTATTGGCATATAGAATAAAAATCTATATACACACACACATATATATATACACACACATTTTGTGATTTTTTTAATATTTTATTTAATGTTTTCTAAATTAACTAAAATTATTGTTTTGCAAGTTAATAGAAACATTTGTCACCATTTGTGGAAACTCCAATTGTTGTTATGAGCTCTGAACCATGGAGTTAACCTACATCGTTGACCAAGCCAACCATGATCACCAAGAGGCAAAAGGTGGAAATGAAGGCCACGTATGAGCAAATTCAAGTCCTCAAGAGGCAAAAGGTGGAAATTTTAAATTATAAAATTATGTATTAAATTTAACGCAAAGTCATCTCAAAGCCATACATAAGGAAATTAAGCATATAGTTAAGTGTGACAATTACAATGACCAATAATAACAATGGTAGCAAAATATTTAAGAAAGTAATTTCATCACAAGCCTTTTTATTTTCACTCAAAAAAGAGAATTTTTTTTTATTTGTTCACACTATTGTCAATTCCAATAAAAAGACACCAAGTAGATAAAACACACAGTTATAGCAATTGGATTGTGGTTATAACTAAAATATATGCATTATATATTAACGACTCCATTGCTGTGTCCATCAATTATCCCTGTTTGATTAGTGAGACCTTCGATGGTTTGCTTGCCAGTGTTACTAAAGTTGTGAGGTTGATGATTCTCTCCGCGAAGCGTAGTAGAAGAGGAGTTGGGTTGTGTACGAGTACCATCACCCCTGTGGCACTCTCGAGCAACCAGATTCAGAAGAGCGTTAAGCTTGGCAGTGACGTCTACTTCCCTGCTTAAATAAATAATTAAAATTAGTACTTAAAAACAAGAGAACATTACAATTTTAAAGTTAAAATCCTTGCATTAGCATTAAGCATTAAGAGAGTTAAAAATAAAAATAAATAATTAAGCATGGTGTGAAAAAAATGGATGTTTTTCTTTCATCAAAGTCTTTGCATCTTCCTTTTAAAACTTAATCAAATATTTTAAATATGTGCCACTTAAATCTCAACATGATGTGCTAGACAAGAGACTACTGACTCATTTAATTAGTGAGCATTAAAAGCTTAAGTAATCAAATATTTTAAATATGTGCCACTTAAATCTCAACATGATGTGCTAGACAAGAGACTACTAACTCATTTAATTAGTGAGCATTAAAAGCTTAAGACTTGATTTATAAACTACCTGTGCCTTTGGTTCTTGATATTGATAATCCCATTACCGTTGCCCTTCACAAATCCCGTCTGATTGGTAACACCATGGATGTATTGATAGCCACTGTTTCGATAAGAAAAGAACCGAGTTTCACCTGATCTTGGAGCAATATTGTGTGCCACACTGCTTAAATAAATAATTGAGATTATTACTCAGTATGATACGCTCTGTATTTAAATTTTTCTTCATTTTCTCGACTTGTTTCATCTTGCATAGTTGTAATGTAATGTGATATGTTAAAAAGAATGCAATAAATACATTGAAGGGACTAAATTACTTAAGTCATATACTCATATATGTGTGTTTATGTATATAATTTATTATTGTCATTAACACAATTTTCAATTTTAATTAGAGAGAAGGTTTTCTTCATAGTTTACAAAATCATAATAACCAAATTTAAATTAAAATTTGAATGTTATTACACATAATAACCAATTAAAAAAGATTTCATAATCTTGCTTCACCAATTGCACAATGTCACAAAAAAAAAAAAAAAATCAGCCACGAAACTTTGCAAACACAATTAAACTGCATATCAAAACAATAAACTAAAAACGTTATAACCTCAACCACAAACAACTTAACTATCATCCCTGCTCTCCCATGTAAAAGTATAAAAACAAGAATATGATATATTTGCTCATGTCTAAAAAATATTGGGGAGGCATCTATATTACATATATCTATTAAATTTTTTCCAATGACGTTGGACCCCTTTGCCCCATATTGTTGCATACAAATGTGAGTATGTGGGTTGAAGTCCCGTACTAATAAAGTCTAAGGGTTATTATAAAGGTTATATAAGTGGCAAAGGCACCAATCCTATCAAGCTTGAGCATTTAGGTTAATAACAATAATAATAGTGTGTGGAGAAAAGTGAGTGATGAGAGAATTCTCTAAATTATAATTTTAGTGTGTAATAAATGTTTTTTTTTTTTTAATAAAATCATAAGTCTTCATAAAATATTTTAAAACCTTATGGCCACAAGAGATGTCATCATTTAATTAGTGAGCGATATTAAAGGCTATGAATTGATTTTTGCCTACCTCTGGCTTCGGGGGAAAGAAGTGATCCCCAAGTCGTCCAAGTTGATATTCCCATTACCGTTGCCCTTCACATATCCTGTCTGATTGGTAAAACCACGGATGCATTGCGTGCCACTGTTGTTGTACGAGACCAACTGAGTAGTGTCTGGCTTCATATTTCTGGCTGTAACCACACAGGAAAAATAGAGATACAATCAATCAAGACTGATGAATGATCAAATAGAAAATATACCTACTAAACCACTTGGAGTAGCAAAGTTTAAAGAATAAGTTTAGATAATATGAAAAATGAACAATAAAAATGCATGATAGTTTTCTATAAAATGTGCTCTTCATGCTTTAATCCTTCATAAACGACTAACTCTATGAGTCGGAAAGTTCTATGACATGCCATTATATGTTGCTATAATTGAAAGGATACTTCAAGTGACTAATAATATTTCATTTGACTCTTTCTATATTTTTATATAATCCATTCTTTTAGCATGCATTAACTTCTTGTGTTTCCATTCCTTCTGAATGCAGTTTGCTTCTAGTAGCGCTTGAAGAAAATATTCTTTTACGGAAGTTGAGCAGCCATCGAAGAGTAAAGGGCAAATATTAAGAAGTTGTGTTACCCATGTGTTATCAAATGTTTCCTGTCACCTGCATGTAACAATTTAGACACAATGTATATGAGAATATGCCTGTGGTCTTGATATCAATATGAAAGAAAGTTTAGTAGTGTAGCTCATGTGAGTTGCTTAAGTTGATTGTTTGTAAGTTTCTTTTGGTCTCATCATAAGACATCATTTCTTAAGTAACTCAAAAAACTTAAGCAATTCTCCTTTCTAATGGTGAAATTTAAAAAAAGTTTATTAAATAGACATCATAAGTCATCCCACCTTTCTCTATTTTCTACTTCCCATTCTTTCCAGGCGTGGGCCCATGGAATTATGTTCAAAAAAAAGAAAATAAGGTGGGGCTCAAAAAAAGTGAAGCAAGACACCATTTCTTACATTGCAGCATATCTTGTATGCTCTTTAGTGGTAATGTTAAGCAAATAATAGTTGGTTTAAGATACTCCTATGATCTTCCATTAAAGATGCTCTAATGTATCGGTACTCCACAAGCAACATGCAACATCTTTTAATTATTGGTGAGAATGGTCCTTTAAAATGCAGAAGAAAAAAAAAGACGAAGGAAAGTGATGCATAATGTCTTCAAGGTGTACATAATATTTTCTTTTAAAACAAAAGGTTTAATTTGCTCGCTTAAAATACATATAAATATGATAATTAAAGAATATGAGTTATTAGAGATATATCTTTTCATTTTGAAAATCCCCTCAAACGAATTGTGTTGTTTAAAGCCAGAATGTGAATAGAACAAAGACTAAATCTGACCAAAACAGGCACAAAAGATGAGAACTGAGAAGTGTCAGCTATACTGCTAGTTCATGATAGTACCCTATAGATATCCGCATTTTGTGATAGCTTGAGTTTCTGTTGGGTACTTATAAGGAAAATATTGTAATTTTTGGAATAGAGTTATAACTAACTTTCCATAAATAAACTCTTACACCTCGTACGTATAGAGATGAATAACAAATTGATTCTTCTACTTTACCTATCTAATTTGTTGCTTTGCAGTAGACCAGAAGTGTGAGGAAGCAGGAAAAGAAGTATTCCTAAGTGTGATGATGTTATATTTAGTTCTACTAATAAGCTTTTGTGCAAAGATTTTGAAAAGTTAATGAGAGGAGAATTTGAAATGAGCATGATGGGAGAAGTAATATTCTTCCTTGGACTTCAAATCAAGTAATTCTTAGATTGCATCTTCATCCATCAAACAAAGTATACCAAGAAACTTATCAAAAAGAATGAGTTGGAAAATGCAAAAGGAATACCACTCCTATTCTTTCTGTGTATATTAAGAAGATAGTAAATGAAAAATATAAATAAATTTGAAACACATAATGTCTCTATTTCAACAGAATCTATTTATTCAATCTAAAAAATGAATGAATTTAATCGACAGATTTTTTTATATCTGGTCTACTAAAAATCCAAGCCACTTTAGGAATAAAATATGGCTACTACAACCAAGCAGGACAAGAAGTATTCTTAAGTGTAATGCTCAGATCTGATTGTGTAGCAGTTCAGAATACAAACATATACAAACAGTAAACAGTGATCTAAAAGTATATGATTGTGTCTGATCTGGAGCATAATACAGATCTAGCTCTTTATCATTGACACGAAGGGAGAAATTAGGATAACATGGTAAAGCATAACCGGAAAACTGAAAGAAGAGCACTTTCATCGTGAATCTAAAGAAGGACAAGTTGCGGAATCTGAATACAAAAGTAAAACCATTATACAAAAGTAGGTACCTGGAAGACCTTCACTGTGCGGGATGCAAAGCCAAAACCCGAGAAGAGAAGGAATATAATTGACGGCCCAGCTTATTTTCTGGCTGGTATATTATTTTAATAAAAAATAACAACACATACTTCTTCTGCCAATGCCCTAAACAAAAATGTTATTTGTACAATTGTTTTTTTTCAATATTTTTGTAATATTTTCCAAATTACCTAGAAAGTATTCTTCTGTTTACAAAGACAAAACTATAATTTACATGAACATACCTTTTATGTAAGTTTATATGTTTCAATTAATTAAATAATTAATTTTATCAAACACTTATAATTCAATAAACTAACTTAACAGTTTTTGGCCTTTAACTAACAACTTTCAATTAAAAATTAACATTTAAGGAAACCATTTCAACAATTATTTTGCGGAAATTCGGGGGTTGTCAATTGGCCAACTTGGGCCCAGCCCAAAATATTTTGACCTATATTTTGGAAACTAATTCAACTAACATTTCAAATCAAACATGCCTCTCCTCTTAATTTTTTTTTTTTTAAGTAATTATGATTACTTCTTTAAATAGATAGAAGAGGGTTATAAGAATTTTAATTTATCAGAGAAGTGCAGAAGTGGCTATCGGAATTCCAACTTGTTAGAAAAGAAAATTTACTTAGATTTAATGTTAAAATTAATGACTTAAAAAATTTTAAGGTTTTTGAGAGACAACATTCATTATCTTTGAAGGAGTTTGAGACAAGTTAGTAAATAGAGGATATTGTCCCACTTCCAAAGACGCAATTGCATCAACCCTGTAAAGCCCTTGCAAATACAATCAATGAATTGTTATTTCCCTAACCAGAAGACTACATACTTTTGCCCATAAAAAGATATTTTTTTTAAAAAAAAAAGTGACATCCCACCTTCAAGGATACGAAATATTAATTTTCTCTTAGCTAGTCAGACACGCTTAAGCTAATTGATGACCCAGATTATTTTCTGGATGGTATATTATTTTAACATAAAAAACAATACATACTTCTCCCAATGCCCTAAACAGAATGTTATTTGTACAATTGTTATTTTCCAATATTTTGTTTAAGGTTTTCAAAATTAATAGAAAGTATTTTTTTTAACAAAAACAAAACTATATATGTTTCAGTTAATTAAATAATTAAATTTTATCAAACACTTATAGTTCAATAAACTCACTTAACAGTTTTTTCCCTTTAACCAACAACTTTCAATTAAAAATTAATATTTAAGATATTAGCATTATCAAAAAAAAAAATTAAGGTATTAGCTAGCTTATTAGCTATTTTTATTAAACGTAATTTTAATTTTATTTTCGGAACTATAATCTTTTCCAATATTTTGTTCATATCTGTTTTCTTTTCCCTGCATTTCTTACTTCTATTTTTTTGTACATAAAAAGTCTAACCTAGGTAAATTTTATTTTGCTTAATTTTTTAACATTAGTTTTGTTTTAAATTGACAAATTCTCGTTACTTCACTCTAAAGCACAGTTTATGCTTTGTTGTGAGCGGATATAATTATTATTATATGAAATTTTAAGTCATTAAGTGGAAGTGGTCGTAACATATTATTTTAGTTTATTTGTCCTTGCTAACTCATAAAAATCTATGAGTTATGCTCTACATAACATGGTGCTTTTTTTTTTAATTTAAATAGAGGGTTGTTTTTTCACATTTATATGGAGGTTTTTTTTTAATTTATTTACCGCATAGTTTTCGACGTTGTGTATTTCTTTATTTTTCCAATCCTAGCTTAATAGGGGGCGAATGAATGCAGAACGAAAGTCTTCTGGCTCTGACCCTTGTGGATAAGCTCAAGCTCAATCCTGCAAGGCACACCGTTTGATCGGAATTTCATCGTACATGGTAGTCCCCTACTCTCACCACATTCGATGTTTAAAGATAATTACTTATATGGATCAGATTCAATGAGAATAGTCTATGCAATATAAGGATTGGACTCAAAAAGGGTTAAAGATTCAACAGCATAATTTATACTCTCGATAAAGTAGTTAAAAGACTTTTAGAACCAACATGTTATAAGAAAAATAATAATAATAACCATCAAAAAACCCAAATCTATACTTGTTTTGATTTTTCTAAATTTATCATATTGACTTTAACATTAAAATATCGCTCGATCAATCATAATATGTGTGAATTAATTAAGTTTACTTTATATTGTAGACCGCTAGATTGTTTGATTTTAGTTATTTGTTAACCAATATAATTGGTTTAACATTATAAAATGCTATCTTCTCAATTATTTGCATATAGAACAATAATCTAATTCACAAGTTGCGACCGTAAATCATGCAATGTTATCTGGGTATTTTTCATGTCATTGACTTCAAGTTTATATGTCGTATTAGAAATCCATCCATTATTGTATTTGTAGGACCATTACATCCACGTCCACATCCACTTCAGTTGTCCACATTTGCTTTCTTTTTCTAATCTATATTATTTTCCTCCTTTTCATTCTCATCAAATTGTGCTCTTGATTGCGCTTTTCCTTTTAAATAATCTTGACCACAAATGATTGCTTTTTTTTTTTTTGTTTTTTTACAAAAAAATTGTTGAGTTTCTTAAAACATGACAACATGATTGAAGTTGGGTTAAAATTCTTTTAAAAATATATAAAAATAAAAAATTAGTATTTTAAATTAAATAAAATTTTTAAAATATATATTTAATTACTTATTTCAGTAATAATATTGTGATCTATTTATATTGTCTCTAACACAAAGGTCTTGTAATTTAGTCTTGATCTTATTGTTTGGGTTGGGTTTTTGGCTCTTGCCCAGCTGGACCTTCGGTTCTGGTCTATATCGATTACAAACATATAGCAGGAAATGAAAATGCTTTAAATTTGTTTTCTTACTTTTGATAATATGATCCGAAGTATTTTTAGTATAAAGTTTGATATTGTATAACATTAACTTCATACTATGCTAAAATGATGTCTAATTAATCAAATTTGAGTCTAATAAACAGGGTTAATTAATATAAGCACTTAGTCTCATAAAAGTAAAAAACTAAGTTTCTACAGAGATGGGTGGTATGGGAGAATTTTTCTTCAAGGATCCCCCTAAATGGTTGCTGTGAAGAAGGCCAAATGGTATTGCACCACTGCTCTCCATTGCTCTGATTGGACTGTGTCAACTGAGATCTGTAGTATGTCGAGAAACCTCAGCTTTTCTACAGAGGTGGGTGGTATGGGAAAATTTTGGTGGGCATGGCTTTTTTCACCTTCAATAGAAACATGGTAATAATTCAGGGAACATAAACCAATTTTAGTTTATTGTCATTGAGAGTTTAGTACACAAGTAATATGTATTTGCGCACAATGTTTGAAGGGAAAAGAAAATTGATTAACCCCACATTATGATTACATATTTTGATTGATGTTTAAATTAGTTTAGCATATATGTTTTGGATGGTGTTGTTTTTAAATGTTTTAATTTTTAGTTAAATTATTTAAATGTGCCTAATAAAAAATTAAACAACAGAAAAATTAATTCTTGACAAGGAAATAATAGATGTTTGTTGTGAAAAAGTAAACACAGAGAATAAAGTAAAGAGAATTGAGAGGAGAGAAAAATAGAGCCTCTAAAAGGGCTAACTTTATTCATCCACTAAGGGGATATATATATACACAATGAAAATGAAACCCTAGCCTTAAAAGGATAATGTTTAAATTACAAATAAATAAATAATGAATAAGCCTTAAGGAATATTCCATTAAATGAGCATTCAATCAAAATATTAATAACACTCCCCCTTGGATGCTCATTACCAAAGAATGTGCCTCGTTAAAAACCTTACTAGGAAAAACCCTCTCGGACAAAAACTTAGTGGGAAAAAGAGTACACAATTCTTTGTATACGCAATCAAATGCTGCCTCATTAAAAACCTTACCAGGAAAACCCAATGGGAAAAAACCATGGTGAAGGGAAAAAGAGTGCAGTGTGCATCAATCAAGTAATTTGTGTCAATGAACTCTAATATTATACAAGATCCTTCAAATATTGTAGAAGTTAATACCATGATAACAAATTTGCTAGATTGTCATATTGACAAACTAGTTAAATTGTACCAGGATTTAGTACTTCAGGACCAAATATTTCTTTATCATTCTCACAAGTTCTAAAGAGAATGTATGTTAGCATTTAACGATCACAACAGATATAATTTATATATATATAAAATCACTTTAGCACTTCTACTATATAAGCATTTCAATGCAAGTTGTCTCTAAGTAATTTATAGCTTTGGAAGCTCTTCAAGAGTTCTAATATTAAATCATCGACACAAATTTACTAATATACGGATAAATGAGTTATTTCTATATATATTTCCTTTAACAAAATTAAACTTATTAAATCATATAAATTGTTTCACGCAAATCAAATCCTCCAAGGATGTCATTATTGAATAAGTCAACTGCAACAATATTCATTACACACAAATAATATCATTCATGTATTGTTAGACTAAATAAGTACCATTAGATACTTACATCCACCACAATTAAGTATATATCTTCAAAATCAATGCCAGTTATTTGTAAAAAAAAAAAATCCTTGAGTATCATTTTTCTTTTGTACTTACACAAAAACCCATTTATCCATAACTAGCTTTTCACTTCTGGTGTTTGGACTACAAGTCCAAAATCTTTTCACTTTTTAAGTGAACCTCAATTGCGTCGTTTCAATTTTTGGCCAATCATTTCTTTCTCTGCAGATCTTTACTAATGATCCTCAATCACATAGCGTGCTACATTATATGTGAACATCGTCAACAATATTGATTTCATTCTGGTTCCATCATATTCTATAGAGATCTCTTTATTTTCATGGCTTTCAAGTACCTGAGTTTCCTTTGAAACTAATATTTGAGGACTCTTCTAGACTTACCTCTATTAACTCTTCTGGAGTTACTCTATTCTTAATTTGGCCATATTTGATTTCAGCTCCTTTTCTTTTTGAGAATTTTATCTTTGGAACTAGTTTGTTTGTCACTTTTCATGTGTTTGTAGTTATACTTTGATTGGAGCAATAGCAATTAGTACACATAATTTTCATCACTCTTACTAGTTAGGCAATGTGTCTGGAAGTTTATACGAATGAATTATCATATAAACTTCTGGTTCATATTTACTTTGTATGAGGATTGAGGTGATAATTCATTCTAAATATTCTCCTTTTCCAACTGCTCATTCTCTTCCCCCTAATGTTGAAATAAATGATTTATTAAAAAGACAAATGACGAACCAAGCCACAAATAAATATCCCTTTAGTGACTCAATATATCACTTATATATAAAGATATATATCCAACATATGTTTTTAACCTCCGTTGAGGTCCCATCTTAGTACATTGTGGTGGAGCAATCAATAAATCATTCAAAATTTCATATATGGGATATAATTGACTCCTGACTATAAACAAATTATAAGGGGTTCAAATAACTTGTTGGCATTATGCGAATCAATGTTGCAACATGAATAATCATACGTTTCTAAATAAACTTTAGAAGTTTAGATTTCATAAGTAATGGTCTTGCAATTAATTTTAGACGTCTGCAAGTCCATCTTATGTATTCCAATAGTCACTTTGAAGAGTAAATGCACTAGCCTTAACTATGTTTGTTGCTCAACTAGATATAATTAAGGCATTACGCTCTTAATTCAATCTATTGAATAAGTAATCTCATAAACTTCAAGTTATGAGTTAATCAAAATATGTGATCATTTAGTCGATGCATCGATTAAAATTAAGGAGTATCTAAATGATCCACTTAGTAGGTCTACAGGCCCATAAATATTTTCACCGCATGTACATTCTAAATGACGAGGGATTCACTCTTACTTTTGCTAATGCAAATAAATTTTCTTTGGAAACAAATAGCATATGAGAACTAAGCATTTCGATTGAAAAATCTTTTGGCTCTTCAATGAAAGTTCACGTGATCTTTTTCAATTACTTTTGCATCAGTATTGACCCGAGATGACTCAACCGGTCATGCCAAATAAAATAAACTTATGTTGACTTGTAAACTTCTAGTTTACAACAACATATGTTTTAATTGCTTATATGTAGTACAAATTAGAGGAAGACGCAAATAATTTCTTAATTAAAACATTAGCTAGCTCTTCAGGAGCATTTTATCATCATTTTTATTCCTCCAGCTCTTCAGAAGCTCTCAATCATCTTTGTGCTACTAAATATAGTAGTAACATTATTTTGTACAATAGAAATGTAAAATCATATAATATGTGAAATTGATAAAGCTTAAACAAGAGAGCAAATAACTTAGAATTATTAAAAGTAAATTAACTAAATAAACTACAACAATAATTTCTTATGTACACTCTCATTACATTCAAGGAAAAGAAATTTGACACATTTAATTGTCACGTTATCATGGCCAAAGTCGAGAACATCATTTAATTGGAGCAAAATTGTCTCAACAATTAATCTCTTTCTTTCATTGATACTTGAAAAGTATTAAAAAGATGTTTAGATATACAACAGATACAAACTCAATGGCCTCAAAATAATAGTGATTTTTCAAATATCCTTTTACCACTTTTCTTCACTACTCTCTCACTTCTGGTAGGAGGTATTTATAATATTATAACTAATACTATATTTTCCAAATTATAGCCATATTTGGGCTTATATATCTTGATAGTTTCTCCATTCACTTCAAGGAATAGAGAAAAATCATTATGAGATAATGTCTTATGCTTTATAGTAAAGATTTATTTTTCCTTATTGCAATATAATATTTCAAATATTACAAAAGAAGAGATAAATCCAACAAAATAACAATGAATAATCTCCATAAAATCCCTTTGCTTGAAGGTTGGAACTTGAAATGCATAACCAAAATGTTATACGAGGTCTAAACATAAACTTTGCAAGACACACTTTTGAATATTTTCAAATTGAGTGCGTAATCTTTCCATAATTTAAAATAGTGAAACACATATATAATATGAGAATAAATAACCTCAAATAATACTCAAAAGTATCTCAACATTTGTCATAATAACATGTTGAAAGTAAGATGAAAAAGCACTAAAAGTGAAGTAGATAAATTTGCAATTTTAACTAAAGTTCTTGAATCGAAGACATAACAATAAACTATGTATCAACAAATCATTCAACATGATTTAACATATGCCCAAGGTATGGGTTATTTCATACACCACATGTAATGTGAAGTAGGCTCAAATAGCTAGTTCAAAGTACCATAACATTATAATAAAAGGCTTAGTAAAAGAATAATTTAATTTTAACTACCTAAGTAATATGCATTCACCAATACAACTCATATAGTAGGACTGACTTAAAATAGCTATAAATCTGGTGTGAGCATAGAAAATTTACTACATAGATATGATTACTATAGCATAGTATGAGGTGCACCACATACCTCTTAATGATCTTACATTGTTTCAAATAAACATAGATTTTAGCCACAAAGGGAGAATCCAGAGGCAACCACTAGTGGCAAGCCAAACAACATTAGGGGTCTTTACAATAACAAGCATCATTAAAAGAAATTAAAAAGTAAGATAAGTGAGAAGTCATTATCTGGAAGAATACTAATGTAGAAGCTTTGACACTAATTACTTTGTATGATAACAAGAAGTTATTTTCAGCAAGTAGGGGATAATACTTGTGAGGCTATCAAAGCATTTTAAGTTATAAGATATTCATGGCCTTCATGGCCTTTTCTTGTCCTATAAAGTAACATCACCAAATAATAATAATAATAATAAAATATAATATGCATCACCAAATATTATATATCCAAGAGATGTACAAAGTACTAACCTCAAAGTTTTAGTTTAGAGTAGTGTCGGCCCATGTAGGATGTTCTCTCACAAGTTAGCTCCCATGATATAGCAACATACTTCTATGTGAATAACTTGATCCACTTTGGGCTATTAGTCATGACTCAAGGATCCACTCATTCAATTCAAACAATAACAATAAAAATAAATTACAAAATAAGATAACTTGTCATAGTTGCATTATTAAAGAAATTAAATTGTCTCACATTTTCATATGAGATATATCAAAGAAATTAAATTATCTCATCCTTTTAGACAAAATGTATGAAAGAAATTAAAATGTTCCATACATCTGGATGAGACATATCAAAGGAATCATATTATCTCATACTTCAGGTTGAGACATATAAAAGAAAATTAATTATCTCATACTTCAAGATGAGACTTTGCAAACAACTTAGAAAATAAATTACTTTCATACTTCTAGATGAGACATATCAAAGAGATCAAGTTGTTATTAATATAAAACAAAACAAATGTGTACAAAGATTTAGAAAAGGGGCGAAAGGAAAATTAAAATCCGTGTAATTTTATTCCGTATATATTTAAGTATAGATAACTTCAAAATCTATTTTGAGTGTAGATAACTTTAGGATTTACTGTGTTATATCAATTGGGTGGATAACTTCAAGATCCACTTTATACTATTTGAATAGATAACTTCAGGATCTATTTTATAGAAAATTAGTTGTTGATAATAAAATTTCTCATACTTCTAGATGAGGGTGTATCAAATGAATAAAATTGTCTCATACTTCTGGAAGAGACAAATTAAAAAACTATCTCATACTGCTGGATGAGACAAATTAAAAGAATTTCTAATACTTCTAGATGAGACAAATTAAAAAAAAAATTAAATATCTTCATGCTTCTGGATGAGACAAATTAAAAAAATTAAATTTTCTCATACTTCTGGATGAGAGAAATTGAAGAATTAAATTGCACACATACCATGAAATGTGGCACAACTTTTATCATTCAAAGGAATAAAGAATTCCTTAAATAGAATTTTCTTTTTACAGTTTAGTTGGCTTTTTATTTATGCAAAGCTAAATATTTACTCAAAGCCTTTGGATAGCTCTTATCCCAAAGCCACATGAATATTGCTTCACCACTTCTGGTGCACGAAAATTTTCCTTTCAAGCATATTGCTTTGCCACTTCTGGTGGTGGAAATTTTCCTTTCAAGAGCATATGGGTAAACATTAAAGAAATAAAGGAAATTATTCTAAATTACATAAAAGAAATTAAATTAAAAGAAAAACCTTGCTGCATAGACATGGTGGCATGGATTTGTTGCTCTGTGGCAATATGAGAGTAACGATACCCTTTTCTTCTTTGGTGAACTTGTTTCTTCGATACAATCATGGTTGGTGGAAACTGAGATGGGGAAATAGTAGAGTCTCTCGTGCTAATAATGCATTGTGAAAAAGTAGACACAGAGAATAAAGTAAAGAGAATTGAGAGAAGGGAAAAATAGCGCCTCCAAAATAGCTAACTTTATTCATCCACTAAGGAGGTATATATATACACAATGAAAGTGAAACCCTAGCCCTAAAAGGATAATGTTTAAATTACAAATAAATAAATAATGAATAAGCCTTAAAGAATATTCCATTAAATGAGCATTCAATCAAAATATTCATAACTCACTTTTTTATTTTGTTAACACTTACTATGTACACCTCTTCTTAGTTGTAGTTGATTTTTGAGGTGAAATGGTAAATAGAAAAGTAAGAAAAGCAAAAGTAGGAGAGATGTAAAAAGAAAAAAAAAATGTGTAAAAATGAGTATAGATATAGAGATGTACCTATATCACATCTCTTGACATGCTGAGGGATTTTAGGCTATGTTTGGATGGATGGAAGGGGATGGAAATGAATGAATAAAATAAAAAAGATTTTTCATTGTTTGAGAGTAATATATATATATATATATAATTAAAGGGAGACAATGGAAAGGAAAGGGTTGGAAACTGTTGCTCTTTTTTCCATCCAAAAGCTCAAGTTTTATTTCCTCCCAAATCGGGGTGTAGAGACGAAATGGAAACTTATTTTAATTAAAAAAAATAAAATTACTATTTAACCATTTTATTTTGGCTCCAATTTTTCCCCTTCACACCCACCTTCTATTTTGACTTATTCTTTTTGTTGACATCGAAAAATGTAACTTAGATAAATAAGAAAAGCCAACAAAAATAGAAATAACAATGAAAAAGAGAAAGAGAAGTTATTTTGTGTTGAGATATTATTGTAATGACTTTAAGTTTAAGTTTTAAGTATAAATTAGTACTATTTAATTATAGATGTTGTAATTTAAAATTTGTTAAAATGGTTTTTGCTTCTATTTTTTAGAAGTATTCTTTACTTATTTATAAAAAAATAAAATTTTTAATGTTTATAAATATTTTTATACACAAATTAATTCAAAGAGTAATAAATTAAATAAAAATATTTTTTTCAAATTTAAAAGAAAATACTGTTGTAAAAATTAATTCAAACAAACTTTTATTTTATTTTTGTAATTTATATTTTTTTGGTAAATGATTGCTGCTAAGCCATCTTTGTAGTTTTATATTCGGTAAAAAAGCAATTGTTTTAAAAAGGGTAATATTGAAAATTTATTTTAAAGTTTATTCCATTCTATTTTCTTTATTTCTAAAAGGAAATTTCTATTCTATTTTTCATTAAACATCCAAAGAATGAAAAAATGGCACCCCTTCCATTCTTTTCCTTTCCTTTTTTTCATTCCATTTGTTTTTTTATTATTATATTTCATTTTGTTCTATCACTCTTAAAAATCTGATCGTAGTCTCAAGGAATTTGCTTTTCTACAGTTTTTCCTCTCCCCTTCAACCAAATACACCGTTATTGGCTCTATTCGCCTTTCTCGTTCGTCTTGTTGCTCAAACCATTAACAGCATAACCGGTGATGAGGTGGATACAGTAAATAAGAGGAAAAGAAGAAGGGGAGAGGCGAAGAAGGAATCAGGAGATGGATTTGGACCGTGGATCTCGAAGGCGAAGGAAGGGCGGCACCTTCTGGAAGAGGAACTTCAACTTCTTTTCGAATATGTATGCATTTCCTTTTTAGCTTTCTGGAACTGGGGTTTATTGTCCTTGTTCATTTCTTCTGTTGGGTTCCGGAGAAGGCCCTGTAAATTGGAAACAATCTTATGGGTAGGGTTTAGTGTCATCCACTACTTCACTGTGGGCTTAAATCTCAGTATCATGATATAACTTTGATGATACATCTAGTTGTGGAGAACAATACCAATTTTGTTATTCAGTTCTTCAAGTCTTTATGTTCTTGCGGTGCTGTAGATTGAAACCTAAATGCAATCCAGGAAATTGCTAAGTTGAAAATTTATTCTTGAAATTATTGTATTATGTTGGTTTTGAATTTTGCAAACCAGCGTGGATTTTGTACCTTTCTTGATTTTATACTTATGCTTTTGAGTTTCTTAACCTTGATTTATGAAATCCTTCTAATATTGCTGCAACGAGGATGATTTTTTAAAAATTAAGATGCAAACCAAGAAGGGTATTATACCTTGTTGTCCTTTATATTTTCATCTTAAGATGATTATGATCAATTGAAATAATCTAATTCTTATGGTTGAAACCCTTTGAAGTTTCTTATTTTTCTTGCATCTATTAATTTCATTAAGGGGACAAATGAAATCATGGTAGTTAAAGTTACATTGTATGGGGTTCATTCACCTTGTCATTATCCTAATGCAACTGATGTACCGAAGGAAAGAAAAGCTAGGATAACAAGTAATTATGTAAGTAATGGTCATTTGATGCATCCAGATTGGAGTCTTTAATAAGTAATGAGGCAAGGTTACTTGGTAGCTTACTATGTATCCTTTTGTGCTTAACTTTAGTTATTTGAATAAAGGACAAAGATTCCATTAAGTACAAATTTGACTTCCTAGGAATACATTCAAAGATTTTATAGTGTATACTTTTGTGTGGTCCATTGGCCCCACTGTAACACCTTATTTTAACTTCAAAAATTTGGAAAAACACCTTTTGTTTATCTCAATTTCATAGGAAAATTGTACATTTGAAGTTTATAGTTCAAGGGGATAGCTCCCAACTTCTGGTAGCTTGTGGTCTTGTTTTTGTAAAATATAGAAACGTGGTGTATAAATGTCCAAAAATTATGAAAATCTCCAGTTTACAATTTTAATGTGTCCAGAACATGTGGTAAAATTTTTGTACAAAATTTCGTTGGTTTGAGAGGGCAATTAAGCAAAGTTTTTAAACTATCATGTTTATTCATAAAAATCCTGAGATGTAATTTTGAAGAATTTTTTGTATTAAATGGATAAAACAAATCTCTTGAAAATTTGCAAAGATGAAATATAGTGCTTCATAAGCTTGAAAAAATAATTTCATGTAATTATCTCGTGGTTTGAAGGTACTAGTAATTCATTGTTTCAAATTGTTCAAAAAACAGAATTCCAACATAAGGTATACTAGTCTAAAATTTGTCATCTTTAGAATTCACATGAGTACATAATATACATGGAATAAGTATCTACTTCAAAGTACTCAAATTACATCACATAATTCTCAAAAATTCATTACATAAAGATCATCACTAATCAATACAGAAAACAGCCAGCATCCACATTCAATCTTGAGTTACCTCTTTTGGTTTGTCACCTGTATAAAATCATCAACACTAATAATATGAGAAACCAATGATTTCTCAGTAGTTAGTTTATTCATATAAGGTTAAAGGATGACATAACTGAAAGTAATTTGAAGAAATTACAAAGAAAGAGGCATAAGCAAATATAGGGGCCTTTATGGACAACATACATGGGTTGGTGCTCCCTTTATGGCACCACTGCTTATTCATAGCATGAGGCCTGTTTAGTGCTCCCTTTTTGACACTAATCACCCATATGAGGCAGTCATACATCATTCAGTTCATAGATGTCACTTTTGGATTGATTTGGGCATACCCCATACCCCAAGGTTACACAACTTTCTTCATACTCTTCCCATAACATATTGTGGGTTTACATGCTTCCATCCAAGGCAGAAGTCCACCATAAATACAGCCCACAAACATCCATTCAACCACACAAGATAACATTAAAATTCAGCACACAAGTGACATGAAATAGCAATAGCAAGTGTAGAATTTTCAGCATACCAAGTAACAACAACCTATGCTTGAATTAAACCAACTACCTTTTGTCTTCAATTCCTTCTTGGACTGCATTAGGGTTTCTCTTCTAGGGTCTCTATGGCAGGTTTCCTTTCTCTTTTGATGCTAGTTAGATGGTTGATTCAAGTGGTTGAAGTAGCAACACCGCTTAGGGTTCATACAAGCTTGTTTTCTCTCTTGTTTGTCTTCCTTTCTTCATCACGCCTTCCTCCTCCTCCCTTTCCATTTTTATTTTCTTTTCTCTCCCACTTGTAGCCTTGCCTTGCTGCCTCTCCTTGCTCTAGATTTCTCGAAATTTTTCTTCATTTTTTGCATGCATAAATATCAATAAAAGTATGCATACAAGCCTTGACTAGTATCACTATTCCATTGGTTGGCACTTTGACCAACTCAAAGCCAATTTTGGCAACTTGTGCAAGGTGAGTGGAGTGGACTATAGGGGAGTGGGCTGCTACCTTCTTGGTTCTCTTAGGGCTAGTCCTTTTAGTGCCACTAGCTTATTCTAGTTCCCTTATTTTATTTCAACTAGTTGTTTCCTACTTTTGGTTATTTATGAATGTGTAACTAGTTATCAAAATCTTGTTCAATTTGGTCCTTATGAATGAAATAACATAATTCTAATTACACATGCTCATGCAAGATTATCAATTTTCTATTTGCTACAAACATGCACATATGCTTACTCACATAAGAGTGTAAATGTAATTAGTATAACCATATAATATAAGAAATTCAGTTTAAGAAATTCAATTATAGTTATAAATGATAATAATACACTATAGACTTACATAATTAATCAATTAGGGGATGTTACACCCACCATTTTTTTCCGTTGTTACAAATTGATTCCTTATGTTTAGCAGTTATGATCTTGATAATTTTGAATACCCTTCCGGTTGGGTTGATAGGCAGAATGGTGCAAGTGGAATGTAGATAGTCTGTGGCTTTTCGGCAGTTTGCTTCTTAATTTTGTAATTCGTTAATATCCTAGACATTGTACAGTATTAATATTTTACATTGTCTTGGTAAGTATTGTTTTGAATGAAGAACAGATTATTCAAAAAGCATTTTGGGGGTAAAATATGCTGATATAATACTAGTTGAGTTTTGATACTTTTATAGTTTAAGCAGTACAATTCATTTTGTATATGATTTATCTGATGTACTCTGAAACTAGTGTACAAGATAAACTAAAAGTGACACTACTGCAATGATCAAATAGCAGTTATATCCAGAGTAGTTTTGCCACATATGCTGGAATCTTCTACAAACAAATGATTGGCACTAATACAATTTAAAAAAAAAAAAAAAATCTCAGGTCAAGGAGATACTTATTGAAGAGACGAATGTTCAACCTGTCAATAGTCCAGTAACTGTTTGCGGTGATATTCATGGTCAATTCCATGATCTAATGAAACTTTTCCAGACAGGGGGTCATGTTGCTGAGACAAATTATATCTTTATGGTATGTGCTACACTTACTCACAATAAATAGTAATGATGAGATTTTTCATTTCACAAAGTTTTATCATTTGTTTGGGTACTGTATTTCACCAAATGCTGGCAGGGAGACTTTGTTGATCGAGGGTACAATAATCTTGAAGTTTTCACCATCCTTTTACTTCTGAAAGGTAGGTTCGTTCTTTTCATTTGTGCTAGCTTCTGTTGTACTTTCTGTGCTCACGTGAATTTTAAGGCAAATTTGTACAAACTTACTGTTTGTGTGTGTGTATCTATGTCTATGTCCGTATAAATGTATGTACTTTCATAATAATGATAATACTCGACGTTTAGCATTTAATAATTGTGGGTTGATGGGTGAGATTAGTATTTGCTCCAAGCCTGTAGTATTTCTTTTCATACAGTGGGCCTTCTTATTAAGAAGAGTAAAGATGATTATGGTTTATTCCTATGTAATATCAAGATGTTGATAGAACAGCAAATGTAGACATTATCTGGGAACGGTTCTACATAACTTTGCAAGTGACGTTGTTGTACAAATTATGAGATTAAGAATTAATTTTAGAAATTTGCTTGATTGCTTATGGATCCATTTAATATACGGTATAGAACAATACAAACAAAACAGCATAGCACAAGTAGCTAAGTTATAGAACAACTTCTAATTCTGTTTACTATTTATTAGTTAATGCATAAGACAAAAAAAATTTGTACTATAGATAAAAATTTTGTCTCTTGGTTTTTTGAGTAATAAAAAATAAAAGATTTGTCTAGTATCTCATAATGTTTTTGTCCAGTACCATTATCTTTTTTAAAATTAAATAAAGTACAAAATTTTTTGTCTTATCAAATCCATCATTTTAAAGCGAATCAAACAGACCCTTAGTGTATTGTTTTTTTTTTTTTTTTTTCTGCTTGTTTGTTTCTTTGTTGTCTTGTTCTGTTTTGGTTCCTATTTAAGGTAGGTTGTCTCTCAAATCATTTTGTTTAAGACATTCTGCCATTTGCTTTCTTTTAGAAGTAAGAATCTCCAAGATATATGCAGGATAGCGATGATGCAGGTTTTTCCTCTTTAATTTAAAAATATAACTTCAAAAAATTTTATTTTGGATGCTGGACAACTCTTGGTGCGGATAACCTAGTAAAAATCCTTGTGCATTTTTGTTTGTCAGTGACAAACAAAAGTCTATGTGGCTGACCTCACTTAGTTGGATAAGGCTTCTTTTTGTTATTATTGTAGTGACAAATATAGCCCTTAGAATAATGTAGAATCTTCTTAGTTTGAAGGAGTGATAATTTTATGCGTTTAGTCAGTCCACTGTGTTTTTAAAGAATCATGAGAAAAGTTGGATTTATCAGTAAACATTTCTGAAGTGAAAAATAGCCGGTGAGTCGGTCATAATTTATTTCGTCAAGTATAGAAACAGTCTAGTTTATTCTGGAAACTTTATGGAGATTTCTTTGAACTCAGCAGAATTTAAGTGGAGCATTTTCAGCCTAGTACATTCTGAAAGTCTTCTTTCAGTCACCTTTTACCCTTTTCTAACCAATCCATAAAACCCCATAGAGTAAAATACCCCTGGGCTACATCATCATGGTTGAATGATGGTTATGGTCATGACAATGATAATTAGCTAATCTATAACTTTAGGCAGCTTGGTAGTGAGGATTGATCCATTCAGTTGCCTATATGGGATATAATTTGTAGGATGGAGATTGATGTGATGAGAAGTTGAGGTTGATGTGATGGTAGTGCAGTGGCACTTCAGTGCTGTCATGATTTAGGTTACCTTGGTTTTATGGTTGCCCCCGCCTAGAGGATTCTGGTGTTCAACTCCTTGTACTATGGAGTTGATTTTAGCATCTTACCGTAATTAAACTGGCTGTATGATACAATTACATGTAGTGAATGTATGTGAGCTTTATCATTGAATTACTTTTAAGAATGTTATCTTGAAGTTGCTTTTATATGTGTATTGTTCAGAAGAATCTCATTTTGGTGTCAAATTACCAAAAAGTGTATAATAAATGGTAATACAATTTGAGGAGATTACAATGGGCTAACAGAGGTGATGATAATTCTAGGTTCTTACATAGGGTGACCATCGGTAGTTGGAACAGAGAATAGAAGTCATGTTAGAGATATTTGAGCATTACAAGATCACTTGGTTCTGTAGGACTTTCTTGAGAGAGGAGAACAAATTTCAACCCTCTGTTGATTGTTTAGATTGATGTTCTGTCTATTACTCCAGGATCTGGATAACATATCAACCCTGCTTGAGTAGGGAAATCTTTTGAATATCAGGACATTTATCATGGAGTTGGATAAGTCAACTACACATGTATCTGATGCAATGACTGCAGATTTCTCTCCAGGTTCTTAAGATATCAACGATCCTTTTTGAAGTTGTTTGAGTCCTCTGTGGGTGTGCATTTTTAGTTGCATCACTGTTGCACTTAAAAAGGAAAGGTCTATCAAGTCAAAAGATTATGATCTATCAGTCTAGTGACTATAATAACTATTGTTTTTCAAAATCTTTGCCAAGTTTCTTTTTTCTAGGCTAGAAGAGGTGAGCTGATACCATCTCAGAAGCCGAGAGTGTTTCCATTGGCAGTAGACAATTCTGGATATTGCTTTGTGCTGAATGAGGTGGTCGCCTTGTTAGAAGAAGGGGAGAGCTATGGTCTAGTTTTTTCACTTTTTAAATTAGATTTGAGAAAGCTTATGAAGTTCCGGAATAATTTGTCTTAGGATGTGACTCTAGACCTCTTCAATTGAAAGCCAAACGTGCATGTATTTATTAGTAATTGTCTTGTGAAATATCTCCCCTAAATATGGGATGACTATTTGTCATTTCAAAAGGAGCATCTCGTGGTTGTAATTTGTAACACCTTATGGTAATCCTTATAATTATGAAGAACACTTTTCATTTAACTCTATTTAATAAGAAAATTACCAATTAAAGATTTAGACCTTAATTATATACTTTACTATTTTAAATAGCTTGTTGTCCTATTTTTTTAAAAATATGAAAAACTGACGTATAATTATCTAAAAATCATGAAAAGCTCCAGAATACAAGTTCAATGTCCAGAACATATGGTAAAAAAATTTTACAAAATTTCATTAGTTTAATGGGTCTATTAAGCAAAGTTTGTAAATTATCTTGTTTACTGGTAAAAATCCTAAACTATAATTTTGAAGAATTTTTTGTACTAATTGGCTATGCCAAAAATTTTAAAATTTTGCATGCATAAAATATAATGTTTCATGAGTTTAAAAAAATAATTTCATGTAATTATTTTGTGGTTTGAAGGTACTAGTAATTTATTATTTCAAGCTAGCCAAAAAATAGAATTTTAGTACAAGGTGTACTAATCCATATTTGTCATCTTTATGAGTTACATGAGTACTTAATATACATGGACTAAATATCCATTACAAAGTAATCTAAATATGATTCAAATTACATCCATAAACCTTAAACATTTTTTCATAATGTCATCAATAATTACATAAAAAACAACCAGCAACACAAGCTATTCTTGATTTACCTCTTTTGAATTATCACTTGTATAAAATCACCACCACTAATAATATGAGAAACTAATAATTTCTCAATAGTTAGTCCATTCAAACAATGTTCAAAGATGACACAAACTGAAGATAATTTGAAGAAATAACAAAGAAAGAAGCATAACCAAGCTTAGAGACTTTTATAGACAGCATACATGGGTTGGTGCTCCCTTTTGGCACTACTGTTTGTTCATAGGGTGAAGCATGTTTAGGGTGCCCTTTGGGCACTAATCATGTTTAGTGTGCCCTTTTGGCAGTAATCACCCACATGAGGCAGTTATCATTCACTATGTCCGTAGGTGCCACCTTTATTTTCATTTTTGGAACACCCCTAACACAAGATTACACAACTTTTTTCATACTCTTCCCATAACCTCTTATGGGTTTGCATGCTTCCATCCAAGGCAGAAGTATGTGGTACCAAACTACCATAAAAACAGTCAACAAGCATCCATTCAAATACGCAAGATAATATTAAATTCCAATACACAAGTGACGTAAAATAGCAATAGCAAGAAATATAGAATTTTCAGTATTCAAAGAAAACGACAACCTATGCTTGAATTAAACCTACTACCTTTTATCTTCAATTCTTTCTTAGATAGCTCTAGGGTTTTTCTTCTAAAGTCTCTACATAAGCTTTCCCTTCTCTTTTGATGCTATTTAAATGGTTGATTCAAGTGTTTGAAGTGACAACAACACAAGGCTTCACACACAAGCTTTTTCCTCTCTTCTTCTCCTTCTCTTACACGCCTAGCTCTTCTTCTTTCCCTTTTTTATTTCTTTTCTTTTCTCCCTTTAGCCCTTGAGTTTGCCGACCTTCCTTGTCTGGAATTCTCTAATGTTTTCTTCATTTATTACATGCATAAATATTATAGAATTATGCATATAAGCCTTGCCTAGTGTCACTATTTCATTGGTTGACACTTTGACCAACTCAAAGCTAAGCCTTTGGGGCCTTATGCATATTGAGTGATGTGGGAGCTTAAGGAGAAAGGGCTGGTGCATACAAGCCTTCAGCTGAACTCCTTCATGTGCAAGCCCCGCCAAAATATCATACAAAAATATCAAAATACAATTATCCTATTATGACATGTTGTCAAGTTATGATTGATGAGATTGTCCCCTCTTTAATTGCATACTTTCTAAAGGTTAAAATCATGCAAGAGACGTGGGTCCTCCCTAGCTGCTACCTTCCTTTAGTCTAATTGTGACTAACTTGGTTACGTACTAACCACCTCCCTAACTAGTAGTTCATTAAGATAGTCATTTAATCCAATTACATTACTTATACCACACCTCTAACTCTTTAATTCCTTGATTAATTATTTATAGTTTCTTCCTCTCAATTTACTTCATTTTTATTATAACAAGAATTACAATAACATAAGCACATACAATAGAAAGCAACCAAGAGTTCACCATTAACTCTCAATCATATTTCATCAAGTAAGGTAGGAATTAAATTTCATAGTCCTTTAACATGTTATAAAATCACATTACCATTTATATATGGCTATCATAAAATAAAAGCATGTTACACTAATTCCCATCCAACTAGTTTTCTTACTATTGAACCAGGTAATATTACAACTAGTCAAATTTGAACTAGATAACTATATAACTTCTTATCCCTTTTGGTTTCTAACTAAATGACATCATTTAGTTCCTTTTATAATGTCTTTTATATATATATATATATACATATATATATTCTTATTAGAATTGGGCTAATATACCACCATATAAACACATAACATCAATTCCCTAGCTATATGTGCATGTACACATAAATATCATCCTTATACATATCCTTAATATTCTCATACTTCATATTTGCATTTAGCAAACATACCACAACTTAAATTATTCTAGTATAGATTTATATGCTTCTGTTAGTAAATTTGGGATGTTACATAATTTTTCATTGATCATGTGTGGGATTAAAATGTTAAAAGTGGTGTGATAAGAAAGTTGTAGGAAATCAAGCCCAACGGGCCCAATAACTTGTGTAGATAGGATTGTGTAAATAGAATTTTTATTATAGGAGATAATTGAGTAAGAGATTGAGGATAATTGATCACTCAATCAAGTAAATTAAATCTCTTAATTTTAGGGATTTTCTGTTGTACCTTATTGTATATATATTTCCTTCTCATCTCCATAAAAATGATTTGAGATTTTCCGGAAAACTATATGGCATCAAAGCCAACCCTAAGGCTTTGTCCTATCTATCCTTCCTTTCCTCCTTGCACTGCCTTCCTCGACAATTTCAGTCTCACTTCTGAGACTACTCTCAACTCCTCTCAATGGTCGATCTGCATGGTAAACCAGTAGACTGGAAGCCCAAGAGTAACCTTGAACATCATAGCTATGCTGCCATAACTGACGGGACTAAGAGACCTTTCACTCTAGACCAGCTTCAACTACTGCAACAACTCATCAATAAAGTTCGTTAACCGAATTCCTCCTTAGCCCTTCATGCTTCCCAAAATCCACAATCTTGGATTATTGATTTCGGGGTGTCTGATCATATGACAAGTGACAAAACTCTATTTTTTTTTTTTGGTGAATTGCCCTAATTTTGCTATTATTCGCTTAGCGGATGGTTCTCATAAGACAACCATAGGACATGGCATTGTTATTATCTCTCCACATTTTAAATTAACATTTATGTTATTTGTTTCCACATTGGATTGCAATCTGCTATCTGTCCAGAAACTCAATCAAAATTTACACTGCGAGACTAAGTTTAGGGATGATTTATGTATTTTTCAAGACAAGGACTCGGGGAAGATGATTGGCATTGCTAAATATGATTCTGCCTACCACCTTTATCTCCTCAAATCCAATCCTACACCAACTAGCAACCTCTCACAAGGCTATTCCATCCAGACCAGCATTCCATCTCAGCCAAGCAATGAAGAAACTATTTTACTTTGGCATAACCAATTAAGACACTTGAATTTTTTATACCTCAAACGGTTGTTTCCAGCCTTATTCAATAAAGTCAATTTTTGTTCACTTCATTATACCACTTGTCAGTTATCTAAACATACTAAATCCTCTTATCGTCATCTCTGTTATAAACAATCTACACCGTTTTCTCTAATCCATAATGACATATGGGGACCCAATAAAATAAAAACCTTGACTGGTGCTCGGTGGTTCCTTTTACTAGTTGATGATCACACTAGAATTAGTTGGACTTTTCTAATGAAAAACAAATCGGAAACTACTCAAATTTTCTAGAATTTCTATAAAACAATTCAAATACGATTTCAAGCAACAATCAAAGTTTTTAAAACTGATAATACCCATTATTTTTTTAATGAATCCCTTGGGTCCTACCTTAAAAATAACGGGATTGTCCACCAAAGTTCATGTATTGACACACCACACAAAATGGTGTTGCCGAACACAACAACAAGCACCTCCATAAAGTCACCCGATCTCTTCTTCTCTCCTCAAATGCTCCTAAACATTTTTGGGGAGATGCCCTTCCTACAGCCACCTATCTCATTTATGCCCTCTCACATCCTCAAATTTCATACTCCTATATAACTTATCCTGAATACCTATCCTAGCATTGACCTTATCTCCCAAATCCCTCTTAAAATTTTTGGGTGTATTGCCTTTGTCCACATTCACTCCCATCGACAAGCTTGATGCTAGAGCCCACAAATGCATCTTTCTTAGCTACTCTCCCAATAAAAAAGCTTATAAGTGCTACTACCCTTTAATCCGGAAAATGTATCATTCTATAGATGTTACATTTTTTAAAAATCAATTATTTTTTTCCAGTTCTGTGATTTAGGGGGAGAATTCTGATATGGAATCACAAAACTAAATAGAACCAGCAAACACTCACCTTCCCACATGCCCAATACCTATCCCAAAACCAACAAACACTCCATTCTCGAATTGTCCTAACTCTCTAGCTAAATATACCAACCTAGAACCAACATCCCAGCCACCTCAATCTCCCAATAAATCCCTTGACCTTCTGGTGTATTCTCGGCAAAGAAGGTTGAATCAAATTCAACCAATCCGAACATCAACACCTGGTCCAGCAAGTCCTGAATAGACACAAGAAAATTTCCAAACTGATCATAATATAAGGTTGATTTAACTTATATTTTGTAGAAGTTCAAGCATTTGACTCGTGGAGTTGAGTAATAAAACGTATTTAAGATGAATTCATGATATATCTAGACTCCATAAGGTAAGGAAATTGAATGTTAAAGGTTGCACGAATTTAATTGAAATTCATAATTCTGTCAGACACCTTTGTACACTTAAAGAGTTGTATGCAATTGGGTGCTTGGAGCTCAAGATTTTACCAGGTGTCATGGAGTCAAAATGATCATCTTGACCTATTTAGCTACCTAAATCTTGAGTTTTCCTAAAATATATTTTGGGAACGATATGATTATCCATGTCTATACACATGCCAATATTTGACAAGATAGTTCAAGGTTCTTCAAAAGTTTCAAATCTTATCATTGAGAGTGGCAATTTGACAGATGAAGTTCTTGTCACTTGGCTTTCTTGCTTTTCTAATTTGGAATATTTGAAACTAATTAAGTAACAAAACTTACATAAGTTTTTTTGCTCATAGCTTCCCTGCGTCAGCAATTTGGAAGTTTCAGATCTGACTGCCAATAAATTGAGAGACAACTTTCTGCATGGATTCAAATTTAGTGTGAATGATAGTAAAATCACAAAGAATTTATTAAGCATTTCTCGATTAACATCTAATAACAATATATATGTAGAGTCTCATGATTCTTGTTGCTTTGTGAAGGACAAAATAACAGGGAATGTTCTACTAGAAGGGAGACTTAAGGATGGACTCTATCAATTACCTAGTACTTCAACTTCCTCAACTAAAGGTCCGTGTGTTTATCTATCAACTAGAGAAAGCTAGCACAGAAAACTGGGACATCCTAGCAAGAAGGTGTTAGGTGAAGTATTGAAGAATTGCAATATAAAGGTTTCTACACATTATGAATTTGAATTTTGTGAAGCCTGCCAGTTCGTAAAGGCTAATAATCTACCCTTTGAAAGTTCATCTTCACATGCTTTGGAACCTCTAGATTTAATACATTCTGATGTATGGGGTCCAGCTCCAATAACTTTTGTTTCTGGCTTTAAATATTATGTGCACTTTATTGATGATCATAGCAGATTCACATGGGTTTATCCACTAAAACAAAAATCGGAGATGCTACAAGTGTTTATTTAATTCAAAAGTTTAGTGGAAAATCAATTCAACAAGAAAATTAAAGCCTTCCAGTGTGACGAGGGAGGAGAATTTAAAGCACTACACAAATTAATACAAGAAGCTGGAATTCAATTAAGAGAATCCTGCCCATATACATCACCTCAAAATGGTAGAGCAAAAAGAAAACACAGACATATTGTAGAGCTTGGTTTAACACTTCTAGCTCAAGCTAGAATGCCTTTACGCTACTAGTAGGAGGCCTTCTCTACTACAGTATTCCTAATTAACTGACTACCAACTCCAGTCTTAAAGAATAAGTCACCTTGCCAACAGTTGTTCCATAAAGCACCAGACTATAAGGCAATGAAACCTTTTGGTTGTGCCTATTATCCATGTCTAAAGCCATATAACTAGCACAAATTTCAATTTCATACTACCAAATGTGTTTTTATTGGTTATAGTGGTTCACACAAGAGATACAAATGTTTAAGCTCAACAGGAAGAATGTTTATCTCTCGGCATGTGGTGTTCAATGAGCAGCAATTCCCTTTCCTTGAAGGATTTATCAATACCAAGAATCCTACTGAAGTTATTACTAATTCTAATCCTATTAATTTTCTTTATGCCCTTCCTGATGCAAGTTCTGTACGTGATAGGAAACTTACTACAGAAGCAACTGTTGATAATATTCCAACAACTCTAGCTCCTAGATCACAAATGGATACTCCAAACAACAACATAAATATTCAGCAAGAGCTTACTGCACCTCAAGCAGAATCTCTAGCAACTACAAACAATAACAGCAACATCAGTCCCAGAACAATAATTCAAGATGGAGTTACAAATTCTTCTCATGACTCACTAGAACTTCTCAATCAACACCAAATGGTGACCAGAAGTAAAGCTGGCATTTTCAAGACAAAACACCCATATGTAGGTTCAACAGAAAGGAAGCATGCAGAACAAGAACTTGAATGCACACAAGAAGCATTAGAGAAGCCAGAATGGAGAGAGGCAATGCTATCTGAGTTCAAGGTGCTAATACAGAACAATACTTGGACTCTAGCACCTTACCACGGACAGAAAAACATCATAGACTCAAAGTGGGCGTTCAAAACCAAGTATAAAGCTGATGGAACAATCGAAAGGCGAAAGGCAAGACTGGTGGCTAAGGGGTTTCAACAAGCACCTGGACTAGACTATGATGAAACCTTTAGTCCAGTTGTCAAGGCGAGCACTGTGAGGATTATATTGGCTATTGCAATACAGTTCAATTGCCCAATTAGACAAATGGACATAAATAATGGACTTCTTAATGGAGAACTCAAGGAGACAGTGTTCATGAGACAATCTGAGGGTTTTGTAGATACTGTTAGACCTCAGGATGTATGCAAACTTACCAAAGCTATCTATGGTCTGAAACAAGCCCCAAGATCATGGTATGAGAAACTTAGAACTGCTCTCCTTAAATGGGGATTCAAAAACACACGAAGTGGCTCTTCCTTGTTTGTTCTCATGTGTAAAAATCACATCACATTTGTGTTGATTTATGTTGATGACATTATAGTCACTGGAAGTAGCAGCCACTTCTTGAGAGCATTTGTCAAACAACTAAACAATATGTTTACACTAAAAGATCTTGGGGACCTACATTTCTTCCTAGGGATTGAAGTAAAAAGAGATGCTAGTGGGATACACTTAAAACAAACCAAATATATCTTTGACTTACTAAAGAAGTTCAGCATGGAGAAAGCCTCCTTGTGTCCCACACCAATGGTGGCTGGCAAAGTTATATCGTCACAAGGAGAATTGATGAAGAATCCAACCAGCTTAAGAAGAGCAGTTGGAGCATTACAATATTTGATAAACACCAGACCAGATATTTCATTTGCCGTGAACAGACTCAGTCAATACATGCAAGCCCCTACTGTGCTTCATTGGCAACTTGTGAAACACATTTTTAGATACTTGAAAGGAACCATGGACTATGGACTACATATCAAGCCATCAACTGACCTTGGCATCTCTGGATTCTTTGATGCAAATTGGGCCACAAATGTGGATGATAGAAAGTCCGTTGCTGGTCATTGTGTCTTTCTAGGAGAAACCTTGGTTACTTGGTCCTCTAAGAAGCAAAGAGTAGTCTCCAGGTCAAGCACCGAGTCAGAATATAGAGCACTTGCTGATCTTGCAGTAGTTGTAGCTTGGATCAGATCCTTACTTTAGGATAAAGCTACCTATACCCAAAACACCAATCCTGTGGTGTGACAACCTTAGTGCAAAGGCTCTATCATCAAACCCTGTGTATCATGCCAGATCAAAACACATTGAACTGGATGTGCATTATATAAGGGATCAAGTGTTAGACAATTGAGTAACTGTGGCTTATGTTCCATCTTCAGACCAAACAGCAGATTGTCTCACCAAGGTATTAACTCACACACGGTTCAGTCAGTTAAGCGACAAGCTAAGAGTAGTCAAATCACCTCTAGCTTGAGGGGGGCAGTTAAGGAAGATAAGATATCAACCCCAACAATTCAGTTACAAGAGATAGAGTCCAAGACTCCCAAGACTTGTCACACTTGATAAGATCCTTATCTTATATTTGAATTTGTATTTATATATATCCTCATCCAGTCAAGTATATCTCCTTTCTTTATAGTTATCTTTATTGTGTATATATATACATTCAGTATCTATGAAATGATGTACAGCTTTATACACTCAACATCCTCTTATATATATTTTATCTCGTATGAGCAAATTCAAGTCCTCAAGAGGCAAAAGGTGGAAATTCAGAAAGAAATAAAACAATTCGACAATAATACACATCTAAATTCTAAATTATAAAATTATGCATTAAATTTAACACAAAAGAAATCACAAAGCCATACGTAAGGAAATTAAGCATATAATTAATTGTGGCAATAACAATGACCAATAATAACAAACTGTGTTTGTAGGAGCAAAATATTTAAAGAAGTATTTTTACTGTAAACCTTTTCATTTTCACTTAGAAAATAGAAAACTTCTTTTTGTTTTTCACATTATTGTCAATTTCAAAATAACTCTCACTTTTTCAAACTGGATGAAAGGAACTCTCATATGTCAAACTCAGAATAAAAGTGAACATTCCGTACAAATAATAAATGCTTTTCATTTTTATTTTTAACTTGAAATATGAGAGTTTATTTTATTCAGTTTAAAACATTAAGGTTATTTTTAAAATCAATAATGTGAGAAGACAAAAAAAATATTCCTAGTAAATAAAATGCACTAGTAATTAGATAGTCATTATAACTGCAATAGATGCATTATATATCAGCACATCCTGAGTTAAGGAGTCCATTGTAGTTTCCAGCAACGATCCCTGTTTCATTAATCAGACCTCCGATGGTCAATGTTGCTCAAGTTGTGAGGTTGACGATTCTCTCCGCGAAGGGTAGAAGGAGAAGACGAGTTGGGTCGTGGACGCGTACCATCACTCATGCGGCTCTCAGGAGCAATCAGATTCCGAAGAGCATCAACCCTGGCAGTTCTGCTTAAATAAATAATTAAACTTAGCACTTAATATGATGATTTTGTGCTCTAGATATAAATTTCTTTCATCAAAGCCCTTGCATCTTCCTTTAAAAACTTCATCAAATATTTTAAACATTTGCCACTTAAATCTCAACATCATGTAATAGACAAGAGACTACTAACTCATTGAATTAGTGAGAATTAAAAGCTAAGAATTGATTTATAAACTACCTGCCGCTTTGGGTGTTGGAAGAGGGCCCCAGGTAGCCCCCGTTGAAAATCCCATTACCGTTGTATTGATTGCCGCTGTTTTGAGAAGACAAGAACCGAGTTTCATCTGATCTTGGAGCAATATTGTCTACCGCACTGCTTAAATAAATAATTGAGATTATTACTCAGTATGATATGCTCTGTATTTATTTTTTTTCATTTTCTCAAGTTGTTTCATCTTGCAGAGTTGTAATGTAATGTAATATGTTAAAAAGAATGCAATAAATATGTTGAAGGGATTAAATTACTTAAGTAATATACTCATATATGTGTGTTTATGTACATAATTTGTTATTGTCATTAATATAAAAGCAAGAACAATAATAGTTATTGTTGGAGACCAATACAAGCAAAAGAAGAGATAAATGATTGTGAAGTAACAAGTATTTCCTATCACCAAGCCTTGCCATTTTCAATTTTAATTAGACAGAAAGTTTTCTTCATAGTTTACAAAATCATAACAACCAAATTTAAATTAAAAATTGAATGTTATTGTTATTACACATAATAACCAATTAAAAATGATTTCATAACTTTGCTTCACCAATTGCGCAATGTCACAAATTAAATCTCAGTCACAAAACCTTGCAAACACAATTAAAAAAGCATATCAAAACAATAAACTAAAAATGTTATAACCTCGACCACAAACAACTTAACCATCATCCCTACTCTCACACGTAAAAGTATAAAAAAACAAGAAAATGATATATTTGCTCTTATCTAAAAAATAAAATTGCATATCTATATTAAAAAGTTTTGTGGGGACTATTAAAATTTTTCCAACGAGGTTGGACCCTTAGCCCATTATTGTTGCGTACAGATGCGAGTATGTGGGTTGAAGTCCCACATTAGTAAAGTCTAAGGGTTATTATAAAGGTTATATAAGTGGCAAAGGCACTAATCCTATCGAGCTTGAGCATTTAGGTTGACAACAATAATAGTAGTTTGTGGAGAAAAGTGAGTGATGAGAGAAAAAGTCTAAAGTGAGTTTCTATAAATTATAATTTTAGTGTGTAATAAAATATTTTAAAACTTTACAGCGACAAGAGATGACGTCATTTAATTAGTGAGCAATATTAAAGGCTATGAATTGATTTATGCCAACCTCTGGCTTTGGGTGAAAGAAGAGGTCCCGAAGTTGATATTCCCATTACCGGTGCCCTTAATATATCCTGTCTGATTGGTAAGACCACGGATGCATTGCCTGCCACTGTTGTCGTACGAGATCTGAGTAGTGTCAGGATCGATTTGAGGTCGTGTTGGAGGATTTTCTGAGCCATCTGGATTCATAATTCTGGCTGTAACCACTCAGGAAAAATAGAGATGCAATCAATCAAGACTGATGAATGACTAATTTTATTTCATTTGACTCTTTCTAAACTTTTAGATAATGAGGAGGGCTAAGCATAAAATGCATATAAATACAATGATTAAAGAACATGAGTTATTAGATATATCTTTTCATTTTGAAAATCCCCTCACATTAATTGTGTGGTTTAAAGCAAAACATGAATAGAATAAAGACTAGATCTGACCGGAAGAGGCACCAAAGATGATAAGTAAGAAATGTTAGCTATGCTGCTAGTCCATGCTAGTACTCTCTAGATATCCACATTTTATGATAACTTGAGGTTCTGCTGAGTACTTATGAGGACAATCCTTGCCAAAAACTATCTCCTAAGATCTCTCATGAATCAATCCTTGCCACAACTCACGCCAACAGTTATAACTAACTTTCTATAAAATCTTACATCTCATACGTATAGAGATGAAAAACAGATGGGTTCTTCCACTTTACCTATCTAATTTGTTGCTCTGCAGTAGATCAGAAGTGTGAGGAAGCAGGAAAAGAAGTATTGTTAAGTCTAATGAGCTTTAGTACAAAGATTTTGAAAAGTTAATGAGAGGAGAATTTGAAATGAGCATGATGGGAGAATTGGCATTCTGTTATGGGCTTCAAATCAAGCAACTCTTGGATGACATTTTATCTATCAAACAAAGTACACTATCAAGAAGTATGGGTTGAAAAATGCAAAAGGAATGCCACTCCTATTCTTCCTGTATATATCAACAAGATAGTAAATTAGAAATACAAATAGATTCGAAACACAGAATGTCTCTATTTTGACAATATGTATTTATTTGATCTAAAAAAATGGATTGGATTTAATCGACGGATTTTTCTGTATCTGGTCGACTAAAAGTCCAAGCCACTTTAGGAATAAAATATGGCTACTACAACCAAGCAGGAAAGGAAGTATTCTTAAGTGTAAGCTCAGATCTGATTGTATAACAGTTCAGAATACAAAGCTATACAAACAGTAGACAGTGATCTAAAAGTATATGATTGTGTCTGATGTGGAGCATAATACAGATCTTGCTCTTTATCATTGAGAAGAAGGGAGAAATTAGGATAACATGGTAAAGCATAACCGGAAAACTGAAAGAAGAGCACTTTCACCGTGAATCTAAAACAAGACAAGTTGCAGAATCTGAATACAAAAATAAAACCATTATACTCGGTAGGTACCTGGAAGATCTTCAGCGTGAGTGAAGCAAAGAAACAAAGCAGAAGAACCCGAGAAGAGACTAAGCATCTAGGTATAGTTGGAGGATTATAATTGACGGCCCAGCTTGTTTTCTGGCTGGTATATTATTTTAATAAAAATTAACAGCACGTACTTCTGCCAATGCCCTAAACAAAAATGTTATTCGTACAATTTTTTTTTGCAATATTTTGTTTAATGTTTTCCAAATTAACTAGAAAGTATTCTTTTGTTTAGAAAAACAAAACTATAATTTGTATAAAACTTATATAAACATATCTTTTTATGTAAGTTTATATGTTTCAGTTAATTAAATAATTAATTTTACTAAACACTTATAGTTCAATAAACTAAGTTAATAGTTTTTTGTCTTTAACCAACAACTTTCAATAAAAAAAAATTAACATTTAAGATATTAGCTAGCTCAATAGCTATTTTTACCAAACAGGATCTTAATTTTAATTTTATTTTTGGAACTATACTCTTTTCCTATATTTTGTTCATAAATAAAAAAATCTAACCTAAGTAAATTTTATTTTGTTTAATTTTTTAACATTTGTTTTGTTTTAAATTGACAAATTCTCATTACTTCATTCTAAAGCACAGTTTATGCTTTGTTATGGGCGGATGTAACTATTATTATATGAAATTTTAAGTAATTAAGTGGAACTGGTAGTACCATATTATTTTAGTTTATTTGTCCTTGCTAACTCAAAGTCTATGAGTTATGCTCTGCATAACATGTTGCTTTTTTATTTTAATTTAAATGGAAGGTTGATTTTTCACATTTATATGGAGGTTTTTTTATTATTATTTACCACATATTTTTTGACATTGTATATTTCTTTAGTTTTCCAATCGTAGCTTAATACGGGGCGAATGAATGCAGAACCAAAGTTACCCGTGCATACAAAAAGGAACTAAAAACAAAAATGAATGATAGGTGTGTGAGAAGTCTGTGAGAACACAGGTTTGCACTGCGAAGGGCGGGGTACTGTTTTTATGCTGACCTTTGTGGATAAGTTCAAGCTCAATCCTGCAAGGCACACCATTTGATCGATGAGCTCGTCCTCTTAATTTCATCGTTCATGGTCCACATCAGTATTCATAAAAACGCAATAACTCTTTATATATATATATATGATACTTTCTTCTTTTTATTAATTACATGTTTGGATTTGTTGTGGGAGGGTGGACGTACTTTTAAGCAAGGCAAAACAAACCGAAAAGACGGGTTTACCCTCTTACCCACCGCACCAACTAGGGGTTTACCAATGGCGGGGCGCCACGCAAGGGGAAGAGACAGAACAAAGTGGACGAAGTTGGCGTTGGTGAGATGGTGACAGAGGCTTTGAACTTGAAAACGAGGGTTTTACCAAATGCCATCCCCCACTTTAACAAACACCACCCCCTTTTTTTATTTTTTATTTTTCATTCCAAAAATACCCTTCATCCCCCCCCCTCCCCCCAATCGGCCTCCCCTCTCTTCTCCCACTTCTCTCACAATCCCTAACATCCCCGCGGCACCCATTGTCCCCAACCTTCACAATTCTCATCCACATCCATCGTTGGCTAGTGTTTTTTGATAATTTTCACAACAAAAAGGTATGATTTATCATCTATTTTTGTGTTTGCATGCATTGTTGGTGTTTATTAAGTAATATGATTCTCCACCGTGCTTGAACATGATGGAACGCCCAAGGAGAGGCGTTGGACTGTCGAACGCTCATGCATGAGCGTCATGGGTAGCCGCACCGCCCATGGAGAGGCGTTGATAGTGTAGGCAACGGGGGGAACCAAACGCGGGTGCAGAGGCGTTGGGGGGTGACCAACGCTTGTGGACAAGCGTTTGTGAGTGACGCCTGTACTGGAGCATTTGATCCCCACCAACGCCTATAGAGAGGCGTTATTTTATGACGCTTGTGTACAAGCGATGGGATCAGATCAACGCCTATCAAGGGGCGTTAATATGTGGCGCTTCTGCAGAAGCGTTTGGCTGTTGAAAACGCTTCTACATAGGCGTTGGGTGTGTTTGTCCTCTTCTTGTTAGTTTTTCCAGCATTCATGGATAATGTTTGTTAAAGTTTTTGGTTTCATTGTTTAACATTATGTATGAATTTTATTTGATTTGAAAGTATTTGAGTTAACATTGTTGCAGGAAAGATGGTGAGAACAAAGAATCCAGCTTATAGAGATGCAGAATTATCTGAACAGGAACAACATGTCGTGCGTCGTCGACCGACGGCTTCGGAGCGCAGAGTGCGCGTAAACGAAAGGCAATTAGAAAGTCACCCTGAACCACAAGCTGTTGAAGATATTCGAGCTGCTACAACATCTGATGACTCGGACTCTGATAATGATATTGGGGGAGCAGATGGTGAGGCAGTGATCGAGGTCATAAGCAAAACTGACCTCTTGACTACCACAGCACCGGGTGGCCCACATGATATATCTACACTTAGGAGATATGGAGGGCATACTGCACTTCATGTATGGGCAGGTGAACGGGTAAGTATAGATATCTACATAATTAAAGCTATTTGTCTTTTTTTATATGATGTCAAACTAATCAAATGTTGTGCACAAAATAGGATCGGCCCCTTATTAGACCATTTATTCACGGAAACAAGATAAGAGCTTTACAATATGATACAATGCCCGAGAATGTGCGTCACATAGTCAGACATTCGGGACTGGAGCCACTATTGAGTTTGGACTACAGCATGGTTGATAAGGCATTAGTATCTGCATTTATTGAGAGGTGGCATGTAGATACTAACACTTTTCACCTACCTGTCGGGGAGATGACCATCACATTAGACGATGTGTCATCATTGTTACACCTTCCAATGGGAGGGCAATTTGTTGATGTCCCTAGTTGGACGGTGGAACAAGCGGTTAGGCCGGTGATGGACGTGTTGGGGGTCCCAATTGCAACAGTACTTGAAGAATTTGAAGTTTGTAGGAAGCCGGCATTTAGATTTGAGACGTTGCTGACCATCATCGCCGCTCAGATTAGCTATAGCAGGTGGATGTATGCTGCCAGAGCCATTATGTTATTTATCTTGGGATGCACAGTATTTGTTGACAAGTCTTCGTCAGCTGTGCGTATGGAGTACTTGGAACTACTCCGCGATGTTGATGGCATTGATGATATACCGTGGGGACCTATATGTCTCACCCACATGTATAGGCAGCTGGGTTATGCAGCACGTCACAGAGCGAGGCAGGTAGCTGGGCCATTACCACTTTTACTGGTATGTGAACTATTACTTTAGCTTATGTTTTTTGTATTTATTGTCGCACAATCAAACCTATTAGTCATACACTATTATTTGCAGGCGTGGATTTACGAGCACTTTCCTAGTATGCGCCAATCTTGCCGCTTGAATGTCTCATATCGAGAGGAGCTTCCACGAGCTGCACGGTGGTTATCTCGTAGAGGGAGTGGCCAACTTGCTCCCATCAGACAACAGTTAGATTGTCTGCGATACATGGACGTTGAATGGACCCCATATGATGATGCTCGAGCCTTTCATCCATTATTACCAGTTGCATTCTTCATGGGCAGGATACGATTTGGCTTGTGGGTGGAACCACACCAACCGGATAGGGTACTTAGACAGTTCTCGCACGTTCAGTCAATACCCCCACTTCCGTTGCGTTCAGTTGATGGCCCGATCTACCTGAGAGAGGTTGACATCATGTGGGACAATTTTGACGATCACATGCTGAGTGCGGAAGCACGTGGGCCAAATGTCTCGGTGGCTGGCCAACTGATGTCAGGCTATATGGAGTGGTATCACATGATATCACATCCATACATACTGCCGACATCTATTCGAGTCATTGACCCTCCTACATGGTCCGATTCCCAGATGAGTGGAGGGGAGACTGGTGCACGCCCGGTTGCCGATGAGTTGCAGGTATGTGATAATAATCTGAAAATGATGTGTTCTACATAACTATTAGTTATTTGAATCATGTTGTTTGTAGTAACATTTTTTTATGGAATATAGGACTGTTTCGATACAATAGATGGATACGTCCAGACAATCTTCGCTCGAAGATTTGCACACGAGCATTCGGATATGGGTAGATTGTTGCAGCTTATTCGTAATGAGACGCGTCGTGGGTCGGTTTATGTTGATCGGATTCGCACGGGTCATGATTTTGGTGATGGCGCTGGCCCATCTAGTCGTGCAGATTATTAGTTAGATGATGTACTTGTATTAGTTGTTATGCACACTAATTTCAAATTATGACTATTCATTATACACTATTATGTCTTAACATATTAACTTGTTATGCGAACAAATTGAATGTTATGCAAATCATTCGTACTTGTTATGTTTTTCACATTTGACATGTGTACGTCACTCAGTTAGTTTAGCGCAACATGTTTTTGTCAATCAGGGAATAATCTATATGATAAATAATAAGAACATTATTTCGGTTATACATAACTGTTTCAGCAATAAATTAACATACAACGGCTGCCTAAGTACGACCTACTTGTGCCAAAACTTCAAACTGTTTCATGCGTCCTAAGTATGGTGTTATCCAGTGACGAGCCTCCACTGATGCTGCATACAACCACTGCGGTGCCACAGGGGGTATAGGAGAGTTGTTCCGAAGCTTGACCTGTGACAACATAAGATAAATACATCATAATTTAACACAATAAATCAATACGAAGTCTTATTTAGATGACAAACTATTACCTGAACAAAATGATTACCATTCACGTATGCTATGACGACTTCTTCAGGCTTGGACATACTAACTGGGGGTGCACAATGAAGCGGGAGATACGTGTGCGATAACTGTGGGTGCAAGACAATAACGACGGCATTAAATCGGGATGCAACAACATATGGCATATCTGGTATAGACATCCACTTCTCGGGCAACACACCTGACACAACTGAGTCAACCGTAAGTGATGATAGAAGTGTGTTGTATCCTCGTGGGAGAAACATTTCAGTATAAAGTCTTTGCCATGTTGTCATCTCTGTAATGCATTCTTGGCGTATTCGAAACCACTCATCCTCAGTCAGTCCAAGGCCTAAAGCAATTACTCTATAACCACAATTTCCATCAGGGCGAACATCAATAACATCATCCACGAACGGATGGATACATGTCGGTAATTGGTCTAGTAGATGAATATTTCTGCTAGTGCCATACACATGAGTTTGCATCAGTGGTTGTAAATGTTCATCTGTACCTTCAAATACATTCTTGTACTGGCTGAATAGATCAATGTTATGTGGATCAGATGAAGCTGTGCCAAATGGAGATTTACTACGTATGCGAGAGGATTTAATAGGTGTTTGTGAGCTTCTTGTTGATGGTCCTGTTCCTGATGACATGTTTTTGTGCATAGAACTCCACTGTGCATCCACAATCTCAAATTGTGACGGATCACGCTTCGTGGATGATGCTGACCTTTTAGTCACCTTCTTTTTGCCACCTTTTGTTTTGACCTTTTCTGGTGGTGGCTGCAATGAAGAGGCTTCTGGGCGTACAACCGCAACTGTCTTGTGATATTGAGACCACTGCTCTTCCTCAGTAGTTAATAGGCTGAACCTATCCCATAACATGTCCATGGCATCTCGATAAGGCACTGTTCCTCGACCATTACGCCCAACTTCCCATGTCAAAGTCTTCCAATGGGGGTGAATTGAACTCAACCGAACTGAGAAGTTTGACATATTCCAAAGCCCAAGCTCGTGCGCGCAAGGTAATCCATGTGTGGTTTTAATGCGACAACCACATGCAACCATGTCTGTGCCAACATACGACTGAGATCTCTTAAGCTCTCTCCATAAGTGTCTAAGTGCAGCTAGTGAAACACAACGATGCAAGCCACTGAATAATGAACAATTCATCTTGTGCTCCACTCTCATAAGACTATGTTGATAGGATTTTTTTATCTCATTGTGCTGCAATGTTATTAAAGAATGAATTCCTTCCCAACAACTATGAAGATCCCCCATGGATGATTGCAAAATTCTTTTCAGGTTAGCATGTGCACCCTCCACCCTAGTGTAATGACAACAATACAACTATCAGACATGTAATAAATAAAAGCAAGTTATATATTAGATAGAAAAAAGTCTTCGTCACTGACCTATTTGTTGTTGTGTTGCCAAGATGCATGTACCTGTCGGTCCAAGCTGGAATAAATTTATCCTTCCATGGGTTCAACCACGTATCGTCAACGTATGCAACAAAGCTATCAAGTGCGACGCATGTGGTTCGAAATGCTGCATAAGCATAATGATACTCTTCCTCATCAAAAGCATTAACAACCTTCTCCCACGCATCCATTGCCCTTTCATAGTCATCATAATTACGAACCGATTGTTTGCATTTTGACTCAACATTTTTATTAATGTGATACCGACACAACAAATTTATTGATTTAGGAAATACAATTCCTATGGCTCTCATTAATGCAAGTTCTCTATCGGTCACAATCACTTGTGGACACAAGTCATCTTGCCAAATTAAGGATCTCAACCTACTAAGTGCCCATTCAAAGTTGTCAGTACGTTCAGACTCCATGTATGAAAACCCGACTGAGAATGTCAACTCTGTCGATGTCACACCAACAATCTCAAGTAGTGGGAGACGATACCTATTGGTTTTGTATGTGCTATCCATTAACAAAACAATAGGAAAAGCATTCAACAATTTCACTGAGTCAGGGTGTGTCCAGAATATGTCCTTAACGATATCTGATTCCTCGTCACTCCTACACCAATAAAAATATTTGGATTCATCCAAACATTTCAATAAATGTTGTATGGGAGTTCTAGGACCCATAATCTTAAGCTTATATTGTTGTCTGGCATGATATATCTGTCTTATAGTTGTCATGTTTTCTTCGCTCTTTTTCTTTAGAGATAACAATATGTCCCGAGGAGGAACCCTGTTTTGCGTCATCTCTTCCACAATGGCTAACTCGTCCTCATTTAAACGTCCAGCATATGGATGCCCAATCAATGACTCAGCTATAGGATGGTTATGGTATCCACATTGCACCCGCACCTTCCATAAACCATTTGCCCATTGTCTTCCTTTCACTCTAAATGGACATTCACATTTTTTTGTTGCTGTCTCTGGCATTGTATGACTTCTTTTACTTGGGGGCTTATATTTACCGCCACGTTCGCATGCTAATATGATTTGTGTGCGCTTTCCTTCTCCTCCTGTTTCTGATTTAATAATTACCATAACAAACCCAGCCGACTTTCCAGTATCTCTTACCCATTTCAAAAGCTCGTCCCTTGTGCTAAATGTCTGTACAAAAAGATAATCATTCTAAGTTAAAAATCATTAATGAAATTATGTATTGTGTTTCTTATTCAACAAAATGTCTTACTTACTTGATTGGTACTAAAAAGATGAGTTAAATCTTCTCCTACAAAGGAGCTATTACCATCGCCTCTTTCATCTTCGTTAACCTGTCAACCCATCATTTCATATCAACTATTAAATAAGACAAAAAATTTCATTCCTAGTCTAACAACAAAATTTTAACATACCGACTGAAGCAAATTAGGATCGGTTGTTAAATCTACTTCTTCGTTTGGGATATAATCACAGTTGAAATATGAATCCTTATGCATGTTCAACGTATAATCAATCGTTCTTTCACTACATTTATAAAATTAAAATGTTAGCTCTTAAACTAGCTCCCAAGTAAAAATTTATGAGATACGTAATAACGCTCTTGGAAAATTCCTTTCAAATGCCTTTGCAAATGCATTTCCTATTCAAACATAGAGGCGTTACAAATCATTTATACCTTTGTTATTCAAAATACTTCTAAGATGGGCATTTTCCTATTCAAAAATGCCTTTGCAAAATGCATTTCTAATCATTTGTGCCTAATTAACACATAAACGCTCTTACAAAGGCGTTTCACTAACAAAACGCTCAAGCACACGCGTTTCAACCACAAACGCTCATGGGGAGGCGTTTGATCTAGGTGAACGCCCTTCCACAGGCGTTCAATTGAACGCTTGTCGACAAGCGTTTTTGACCACTAGACGCCTGTGCATATGCATTTGATACAGAAACGCTTGTGTGTGCGCATTCTGGAGGTGTAAACGCCTGTGCATAAGCGTTCGTCGCACCAGAACACCTCCACGGTTCAAAACAAGAAATACAACATACATACCTCGTTTTATATGTGATTGAACTCCGCACGAACAATGCAGACTCAAAAAATTAGTTTTCCTGCTCTTACGAATCACACAAACAACAAAGGAAGTGAGAACAAATTTAGGGTTTCCTTCGACCTATAACCATCGCATGGGGGGTGGGGAAGGACACAACCGGTATTTCATCAGTTTACAAGGGCATTATAGTCATTTCACGGGGAAGGGGGTGGTGTTTGTTAAAGTGGGGGGTGGCATTTGGTAAAAACCGTCCTTTTAATGGAACGGGGCCAAATGTGGCGGTTTGCATGTTGTTTTGTTATTTCTTAATGGAATCCTGATTATTGCGGATGAAATGAGATTAGCATTGCATTGTATTGTTTACCCAAAAAAATAAGAAACTTCAAATAGTTGATGGATGTCCTAATTAAAAAATATTAGGTAAATTTAAAGCCTAATGTTAATATGATTTCTAGAGGAGAAATGAGTTATGAGTTTAGATATCCATTATCCAGCATTATCAATCAAATAGCAATATAAATCTTATGTACCAGCCAAAATTAACTACATACATACATATATATATATATATCATTTTATGTGCTTTACTTCTTTTAATTGATAAAAATAATAAAATGATATTGTAAATATTATTAAAAATATATTATTAGATAACTTTTTAACTAAGCAAAATTTGTATTATAACATATATTCATTAAGTGTGATGAAGAGTTGTGGCATTACTAACATTCAACTATTTCATATAATTTAAAATAATAATGTGTAAGATAGATTATAAAATAGGAAAGTACAACAAAGGATGTCATGGAGGAATTGTGTTTCTATACATGCATGAACTAATCCATTTAGTGGCGATACAAAAGTTGAACATCCAATCTTTAAGTCTAATCAAAAGAAAGTGATTTATGGAACTTGGGATTTGGACACCAATGCAGATATATATCCAAAGGCAAGCTTTATTGTTTAATCACAATCAAGAGGCATCCATGACCGACATAATTATGTGTAATTGAAAACAAAAAACTTGAACTGTATAATAATAAGGAAAAAGCTCCGTGCACATCTTTTTTCACACCCAATTATATACTTCTTAATTTTTATTTAATTACAAAATTATAAAAAAATAATAAATAATAAAAGAAATACAAAAATAAGTGTAAAAATATAAATATACAAATAACACATCACATCTCCAATAATAATGGGTTATGTCCTAATCATCTCAACCCCATGTATGCATAGGCTTGGACAAACAATGGGTTTAGGTATTTGACAATTCAAGGGCACCATTGTTAGGTAGTGCCGTGGTGGAGAACATTCATCAATCGACACCATTCGAGTAAGTTTTTTTTAGGTTGTATTGGTGTTGGGCACGTTGAGGTTATTTATTGTTTGTTTATATTATTTATTTAGCTTATTTGACAATTCAAATGCACCATTATTAAGTAATAATGGGTAATTTTATTTAATTTTATGTTTTATAAGTTATTTTAATTATTATAAAATATCTATATAGTTTTTTTTTACAAAATAATGTAATACAAAATATATTATTATAAATTTAATATAAAAGTATAAAAAATGTTGTTTAATATATTGAGTAACAAATAATGAATAACATAAAAATTTATATTATAATTTAACTCATTGTGCTATATTATTTGTTGGTATTGTGCAGTATTGTATTCAAATGCACTCTAAAGGTGTGTTTGATATATAATACTAAATAATACAAACAATTAAAGTACAGTTTATTTTTTTATACTAATTATTGTTTGTTGTTTAATGCATTAGATAATTTTTTTATTACTTGTGTTTAATTTATAGTAATATTTTGTATCATTATTTTTTAAAAATATAAATAATAAGATTTTTATATTTTATAATAATTAAAGTAATTTATTAGAGTTTTAAATTTTCTGCATTTAAAACGCAAACCCGTTTGGCGTTTTTCAACCTAAGTTTTCTCTTAGAAAACACTAATCAGGATATCGTTTTCTAGTAAAATCTTTTCATTAAAACATCAACTGAGATGGCATTTTTGGGTTGTTATATTTTACAAGAGTGACAAGAGAGTCAAAAACAATAGTATATAGAAAAATACTTTAGGTTTTGCGTTAAAGTGGTAATTAGTTTAAAATTTTGTATTTAAAAGGTAATTTTAAGCCCTTTTTTATCATAAAAAAACTTTATTGCCAAACAATTGATTAGCTTCTTTACTTTTTGAACTCATTTGGTTTCCTCGGTACTGTATTGATCAAGCTTTTTGGATCCAATTTATTTTCTGCAGTTTTAAATATAAGGTTTTAGAAAAAAATTTGACCTATTTTATAAAGTGATTTGTTAAAAGAATAAAAGATTTTTATGTATATCATTTTGTATTTAATTGTTTCATATAAAGAATAATCACATTAAAATATAATAAATATGTAATATAGTATTTTTATTAATAAAAAATTAAAATATATTATTTAATTATTATAATAATATGCATGAATTAAACATATTTTTTTAATATTCGTGAATTAATTAAGTTAACTTTATATTTTAGACAGCTAAGTTGTTTCATTTTAGTTATTTATCAACCAATATAATTGGTTTAACATTATAAAATGCTATGTTCTCAATTATTGGCATATAGAATAAAAATCTATATACACACACACATATATATATACACACACATTTTGTGATTTTTTTAATATTTTATTTAATGTTTTCTAAATTAACTAAAATTATTGTTTTGCAAGTTAATAGAAACATTTGTCACCATTTGTGGAAACTCCAATTGTTGTTATGAGCTCTGAACCATGGAGTTAACCTACATCGTTGACCAAGCCAACCATGATCACCAAGAGGCAAAAGGTGGAAATGAAGGCCACGTATGAGCAAATTCAAGTCCTCAAGAGGCAAAAGGTGGAAATTTTAAATTATAAAATTATGTATTAAATTTAACGCAAAGTCATCTCAAAGCCATACATAAGGAAATTAAGCATATAGTTAAGTGTGACAATTACAATGACCAATAATAACAATGGTAGCAAAATATTTAAGAAAGTAATTTCATCACAAGCCTTTTTATTTTCACTCAAAAAAGAGAATTTTTTTTTATTTGTTCACACTATTGTCAATTCCAATAAAAAGACACCAAGTAGATAAAACACACAGTTATAGCAATTGGATTGTGGTTATAACTAAAATATATGCATTATATATTAACGACTCCATTGCTGTGTCCATCAATTATCCCTGTTTGATTAGTGAGACCTTCGATGGTTTGCTTGCCAGTGTTACTAAAGTTGTGAGGTTGATGATTCTCTCCGCGAAGCGTAGTAGAAGAGGAGTTGGGTTGTGTACGAGTACCATCACCCCTGTGGCACTCTCGAGCAACCAGATTCAGAAGAGCGTTAAGCTTGGCAGTGACGTCTACTTCCCTGCTTAAATAAATAATTAAAATTAGTACTTAAAAACAAGAGAACATTACAATTTTAAAGTTAAAATCCTTGCATTAGCATTAAGCATTAAGAGAGTTAAAAATAAAAATAAATAATTAAGCATGGTGTGAAAAAAATGGATGTTTTTCTTTCATCAAAGTCTTTGCATCTTCCTTTTAAAACTTAATCAAATATTTTAAATATGTGCCACTTAAATCTCAACATGATGTGCTAGACAAGAGACTACTGACTCATTTAATTAGTGAGCATTAAAAGCTTAAGTAATCAAATATTTTAAATATGTGCCACTTAAATCTCAACATGATGTGCTAGACAAGAGACTACTAACTCATTTAATTAGTGAGCATTAAAAGCTTAAGACTTGATTTATAAACTACCTGTGCCTTTGGTTCTTGATATTGATAATCCCATTACCGTTGCCCTTCACAAATCCCGTCTGATTGGTAACACCATGGATGTATTGATAGCCACTGTTTCGATAAGAAAAGAACCGAGTTTCACCTGATCTTGGAGCAATATTGTGTGCCACACTGCTTAAATAAATAATTGAGATTATTACTCAGTATGATACGCTCTGTATTTAAATTTTTCTTCATTTTCTCGACTTGTTTCATCTTGCATAGTTGTAATGTAATGTGATATGTTAAAAAGAATGCAATAAATACATTGAAGGGACTAAATTACTTAAGTCATATACTCATATATGTGTGTTTATGTATATAATTTATTATTGTCATTAACACAATTTTCAATTTTAATTAGAGAGAAGGTTTTCTTCATAGTTTACAAAATCATAATAACCAAATTTAAATTAAAATTTGAATGTTATTACACATAATAACCAATTAAAAAAGATTTCATAATCTTGCTTCACCAATTGCACAATGTCACAAAAAAAAAAAAAAAATCAGCCACGAAACTTTGCAAACACAATTAAACTGCATATCAAAACAATAAACTAAAAACGTTATAACCTCAACCACAAACAACTTAACTATCATCCCTGCTCTCCCATGTAAAAGTATAAAAACAAGAATATGATATATTTGCTCATGTCTAAAAAATATTGGGGAGGCATCTATATTACATATATCTATTAAATTTTTTCCAATGACGTTGGACCCCTTTGCCCCATATTGTTGCATACAAATGTGAGTATGTGGGTTGAAGTCCCGTACTAATAAAGTCTAAGGGTTATTATAAAGGTTATATAAGTGGCAAAGGCACCAATCCTATCAAGCTTGAGCATTTAGGTTAATAACAATAATAATAGTGTGTGGAGAAAAGTGAGTGATGAGAGAATTCTCTAAATTATAATTTTAGTGTGTAATAAATGTTTTTTTTTTTTTAATAAAATCATAAGTCTTCATAAAATATTTTAAAACCTTATGGCCACAAGAGATGTCATCATTTAATTAGTGAGCGATATTAAAGGCTATGAATTGATTTTTGCCTACCTCTGGCTTCGGGGGAAAGAAGTGATCCCCAAGTCGTCCAAGTTGATATTCCCATTACCGTTGCCCTTCACATATCCTGTCTGATTGGTAAAACCACGGATGCATTGCGTGCCACTGTTGTTGTACGAGACCAACTGAGTAGTGTCTGGCTTCATATTTCTGGCTGTAACCACACAGGAAAAATAGAGATACAATCAATCAAGACTGATGAATGATCAAATAGAAAATATACCTACTAAACCACTTGGAGTAGCAAAGTTTAAAGAATAAGTTTAGATAATATGAAAAATGAACAATAAAAATGCATGATAGTTTTCTATAAAATGTGCTCTTCATGCTTTAATCCTTCATAAACGACTAACTCTATGAGTCGGAAAGTTCTATGACATGCCATTATATGTTGCTATAATTGAAAGGATACTTCAAGTGACTAATAATATTTCATTTGACTCTTTCTATATTTTTATATAATCCATTCTTTTAGCATGCATTAACTTCTTGTGTTTCCATTCCTTCTGAATGCAGTTTGCTTCTAGTAGCGCTTGAAGAAAATATTCTTTTACGGAAGTTGAGCAGCCATCGAAGAGTAAAGGGCAAATATTAAGAAGTTGTGTTACCCATGTGTTATCAAATGTTTCCTGTCACCTGCATGTAACAATTTAGACACAATGTATATGAGAATATGCCTGTGGTCTTGATATCAATATGAAAGAAAGTTTAGTAGTGTAGCTCATGTGAGTTGCTTAAGTTGATTGTTTGTAAGTTTCTTTTGGTCTCATCATAAGACATCATTTCTTAAGTAACTCAAAAAACTTAAGCAATTCTCCTTTCTAATGGTGAAATTTAAAAAAAGTTTATTAAATAGACATCATAAGTCATCCCACCTTTCTCTATTTTCTACTTCCCATTCTTTCCAGGCGTGGGCCCATGGAATTATGTTCAAAAAAAAGAAAATAAGGTGGGGCTCAAAAAAAGTGAAGCAAGACACCATTTCTTACATTGCAGCATATCTTGTATGCTCTTTAGTGGTAATGTTAAGCAAATAATAGTTGGTTTAAGATACTCCTATGATCTTCCATTAAAGATGCTCTAATGTATCGGTACTCCACAAGCAACATGCAACATCTTTTAATTATTGGTGAGAATGGTCCTTTAAAATGCAGAAGAAAAAAAAAGACGAAGGAAAGTGATGCATAATGTCTTCAAGGTGTACATAATATTTTCTTTTAAAACAAAAGGTTTAATTTGCTCGCTTAAAATACATATAAATATGATAATTAAAGAATATGAGTTATTAGAGATATATCTTTTCATTTTGAAAATCCCCTCAAACGAATTGTGTTGTTTAAAGCCAGAATGTGAATAGAACAAAGACTAAATCTGACCAAAACAGGCACAAAAGATGAGAACTGAGAAGTGTCAGCTATACTGCTAGTTCATGATAGTACCCTATAGATATCCGCATTTTGTGATAGCTTGAGTTTCTGTTGGGTACTTATAAGGAAAATATTGTAATTTTTGGAATAGAGTTATAACTAACTTTCCATAAATAAACTCTTACACCTCGTACGTATAGAGATGAATAACAAATTGATTCTTCTACTTTACCTATCTAATTTGTTGCTTTGCAGTAGACCAGAAGTGTGAGGAAGCAGGAAAAGAAGTATTCCTAAGTGTGATGATGTTATATTTAGTTCTACTAATAAGCTTTTGTGCAAAGATTTTGAAAAGTTAATGAGAGGAGAATTTGAAATGAGCATGATGGGAGAAGTAATATTCTTCCTTGGACTTCAAATCAAGTAATTCTTAGATTGCATCTTCATCCATCAAACAAAGTATACCAAGAAACTTATCAAAAAGAATGAGTTGGAAAATGCAAAAGGAATACCACTCCTATTCTTTCTGTGTATATTAAGAAGATAGTAAATGAAAAATATAAATAAATTTGAAACACATAATGTCTCTATTTCAACAGAATCTATTTATTCAATCTAAAAAATGAATGAATTTAATCGACAGATTTTTTTATATCTGGTCTACTAAAAATCCAAGCCACTTTAGGAATAAAATATGGCTACTACAACCAAGCAGGACAAGAAGTATTCTTAAGTGTAATGCTCAGATCTGATTGTGTAGCAGTTCAGAATACAAACATATACAAACAGTAAACAGTGATCTAAAAGTATATGATTGTGTCTGATCTGGAGCATAATACAGATCTAGCTCTTTATCATTGACACGAAGGGAGAAATTAGGATAACATGGTAAAGCATAACCGGAAAACTGAAAGAAGAGCACTTTCATCGTGAATCTAAAGAAGGACAAGTTGCGGAATCTGAATACAAAAGTAAAACCATTATACAAAAGTAGGTACCTGGAAGACCTTCACTGTGCGGGATGCAAAGCCAAAACCCGAGAAGAGAAGGAATATAATTGACGGCCCAGCTTATTTTCTGGCTGGTATATTATTTTAATAAAAAATAACAACACATACTTCTTCTGCCAATGCCCTAAACAAAAATGTTATTTGTACAATTGTTTTTTTTCAATATTTTTGTAATATTTTCCAAATTACCTAGAAAGTATTCTTCTGTTTACAAAGACAAAACTATAATTTACATGAACATACCTTTTATGTAAGTTTATATGTTTCAATTAATTAAATAATTAATTTTATCAAACACTTATAATTCAATAAACTAACTTAACAGTTTTTGGCCTTTAACTAACAACTTTCAATTAAAAATTAACATTTAAGGAAACCATTTCAACAATTATTTTGCGGAAATTCGGGGGTTGTCAATTGGCCAACTTGGGCCCAGCCCAAAATATTTTGACCTATATTTTGGAAACTAATTCAACTAACATTTCAAATCAAACATGCCTCTCCTCTTAATTTTTTTTTTTTTAAGTAATTATGATTACTTCTTTAAATAGATAGAAGAGGGTTATAAGAATTTTAATTTATCAGAGAAGTGCAGAAGTGGCTATCGGAATTCCAACTTGTTAGAAAAGAAAATTTACTTAGATTTAATGTTAAAATTAATGACTTAAAAAATTTTAAGGTTTTTGAGAGACAACATTCATTATCTTTGAAGGAGTTTGAGACAAGTTAGTAAATAGAGGATATTGTCCCACTTCCAAAGACGCAATTGCATCAACCCTGTAAAGCCCTTGCAAATACAATCAATGAATTGTTATTTCCCTAACCAGAAGACTACATACTTTTGCCCATAAAAAGATATTTTTTTAAAAAAAAAAAGTGACATCCCACCTTCAAGGATACGAAATATTAATTTTCTCTTAGCTAGTCAGACACGCTTAAGCTAATTGATGACCCAGATTATTTTCTGGATGGTATATTATTTTAACATAAAAAACAATACATACTTCTCCCAATGCCCTAAACAGAATGTTATTTGTACAATTGTTATTTTCCAATATTTTGTTTAAGGTTTTCAAAATTAATAGAAAGTATTTTTTTTAACAAAAACAAAACTATATATGTTTCAGTTAATTAAATAATTAAATTTTATCAAACACTTATAGTTCAATAAACTCACTTAACAGTTTTTTCCCTTTAACCAACAACTTTCAATTAAAAATTAATATTTAAGATATTAGCATTATCAAAAAAAAAAATTAAGGTATTAGCTAGCTTATTAGCTATTTTTATTAAACGTAATTTTAATTTTATTTTCGGAACTATAATCTTTTCCAATATTTTGTTCATATCTGTTTTCTTTTCCCTGCATTTCTTACTTCTATTTTTTTGTACATAAAAAGTCTAACCTAGGTAAATTTTATTTTGCTTAATTTTTTAACATTAGTTTTGTTTTAAATTGACAAATTCTCGTTACTTCACTCTAAAGCACAGTTTATGCTTTGTTGTGAGCGGATATAATTATTATTATATGAAATTTTAAGTCATTAAGTGGAAGTGGTCGTAACATATTATTTTAGTTTATTTGTCCTTGCTAACTCATAAAAATCTATGAGTTATGCTCTACATAACATGGTGCTTTTTTTTTTAATTTAAATAGAGGGTTGTTTTTTCACATTTATATGGAGGTTTTTTTTTAATTTATTTACCGCATAGTTTTCGACGTTGTGTATTTCTTTATTTTTCCAATCCTAGCTTAATAGGGGGCGAATGAATGCAGAACGAAAGTCTTCTGGCTCTGACCCTTGTGGATAAGCTCAAGCTCAATCCTGCAAGGCACACCGTTTGATCGGAATTTCATCGTACATGGTAGTCCCCTACTCTCACCACATTCGATGTTTAAAGATAATTACTTATATGGATCAGATTCAATGAGAATAGTCTATGCAATATAAGGATTGGACTCAAAAAGGGTTAAAGATTCAACAGCATAATTTATACTCTCGATAAAGTAGTTAAAAGACTTTTAGAACCAACATGTTATAAGAAAAATAATAATAATAACCATCAAAAAACCCAAATCTATACTTGTTTTGATTTTTCTAAATTTATCATATTGACTTTAACATTAAAATATCCCTCGATCAATCATAATATGTGTGAATTAATTAAGTTTACTTTATATTGTAGACCGCTAGATTGTTTGATTTTAGTTATTTGTTAACCAATATAATTGGTTTAACATTATAAAATGCTATCTTCTCAATTATTTGCATATAGAACAATAATCTAATTCACAAGTTGCGACCGTAAATCATGCAATGTTATCTGGGTATTTTTCATGTCATTGACTTCAAGTTTATATGTCGTATTAGAAATCCATCCATTATTGTATTTGTAGGACCATTACATCCACGTCCACATCCACTTCAGTTGTCCACATTTGCTTTCTTTTTCTAATCTATATTATTTTCCTCCTTTTCATTCTCATCAAATTGTGCTCTTGATTGCGCTTTTCCTTTTAAATAATCTTGACCACAAATGATTGCTTTTTTTTTTTTTGTTTTTTTACAAAAAAATTGTTGAGTTTCTTAAAACATGACAACATGATTGAAGTTGGGTTAAAATTCTTTTAAAAATATATAAAAATAAAAAATTAGTATTTTAAATTAAATAAAATTTTTAAAATATATATTTAATTACTTATTTCAGTAATAATATTGTGATCTATTTATATTGTCTCTAACACAAAGGTCTTGTAATTTAGTCTTGATCTTATTGTTTGGGTTGGGTTGTTGGCTCTTGCCCAGCTGGACCTTCGGTTCTGGTCTATATCGATTACAAACATATAGCAGGAAATGAAAATGCTTTAAATTTGTTTTCTTACTTTTGATAATATGATCCGAAGTATTTTTAGTATAAAGTTTGATATTGTATAACATTAACTTCATACTATGCTAAAATGATGTCTAATTAATCAAATTTGAGTCTAATAAACAGGGTTAATTAATATAAGCACTTAGTCTCATAAAAGTAAAAAACTAAGTTTCTACAGAGATGGGTGGTATGGGAGAATTTTTCTTCAAGGATCCCCCTAAATGGTTGCTGTGAAGAAGGCCAAATGGTATTGCACCACTGCTCTCCATTGCTCTGATTGGAATGTGTCAACTGAGATCTGTAGTATGTCGAGAAACCTCAGCTTTTCTACAGAGGTGGGTGGTATGGGAAAATTTTGGTGGGCATGGCTTTTTTCACCTTCAATAGAAACATGGTAATAATTCAGGGAACATAAACCAATTTTAGTTTATTGTCATTGAGAGTTTAGTACACAAGTAATATGTATTTGCGCACAATGTTTGAAGGGAAAAGAAAATTGATTAACCCCACATTATGATTACATATTTTGATTGATGTTTAAATTAGTTTAGCATATATGTTTTGGATGGTGTTGTTTTTAAATGTTTTAATTTTTAGTTAAATTATTTAAATGTGCCTAATAAAAAATTAAACAACAGAAAAATTAATTCTTGACAAGGAAATAATAGATGTTTGTTGTGAAAAAGTAAACACAGAGAATAAAGTAAAGAGAATTGAGAGGAGAGAAAAATAGAGCCTCTAAAAGGGCTAACTTTATTCATCCACTAAGGGGATATATATATACACAATGAAAATGAAACCCTAGCCTTAAAAGGATAATGTTTAAATTACAAATAAATAAATAATGAATAAGCCTTAAGGAATATTCCATTAAATGAGCATTCAATCAAAATATTAATAACACTCCCCCTTGGATGCTCATTACCAAAGAATGTGCCTCGTTAAAAACCTTACTAGGAAAAACCCTCTCGGACAAAAACTTAGTGAGAAAAAGAGTACACAATTCTTTGTATACGCAATCAAATGCTGCCTCATTAAAAACCTTACCAGGAAAACCCAATGGGAAAAAACCATGGTGAAGGGAAAAAGAGTGCAGTGTGCATCAATCAAGTTATTTGTGTCGATGAACTCTAATATTATACAAGATCCTTCAAATATTGTAGAAGTTAATACCATGATAACAAATTTGCTAGATTGTCATATTGACAAACTAGTTAAATTGTACCAGGATTTAGTACTTCAGGACCAAATATTTCTTTATCATTCTCACAAGTTCTAAAGAGAATGTATGTTAGCATTTAACGATCACAACAGATATAATTTATATATATATAAAATCACTTTAGCACTTCTACTATATAAGCATTTCAATGCAAGTTGTCTCTAAGTAATTTATAGCTTTGGAAGCTCTTCAAGAGTTCTAATATTAAATCATCGACACAAATTTACTAATATACGGATAAATGAGTTATTTCTATATATATTTCCTTTAACAAAATTAAACTTATTAAATCATATAAATTGTTTCACACAAATCAAATCCTCCAAGGATGTCATTATTGAATAAGTCAACTGCAACAATATTCATTACACACAAATAATATCATTCATGTATTGTTAGACTAAATAAGTACCATTAGATACTTACATCCACCACAATTAAGTATATATCTTCAAAATCAATGCCAGTTATTTGTAAAAAAAAAAATCCTTGAGTATCATTTTTCTTTTGTACTTACACAAAAACCCATTTATCCATAACTAGCTTTTCACTTCTGGTGTTTGGACTACAAGTCCAAAATCTTTTCACTTTTTAAGTGAACCTCAATTGCGTCGTTTCAATTTTTGGCCAATCATTTCTTTCTCTGCAGATCTTTACTAATGATCCTCAATCACATAGCGTGCTACATTATATGTGAACATCGTCAACAATATTGATTTCATTCTGGTTCCATCATATTCTATAGAGATCTCTTTATTTTCATGGCTTTCAAGTACCTGAGTTTCCTTTGAAACTAATATTTGAGGACTCTTCTAGACTTACCTCTATTAACTCTTCTGGAGTTACTCTATTCTCAATTTGGCCATATTTGATTTCAGCTCCTTTTCTTTTTGAGAATTTTATCTTTGGAACTAGTTTGTTTGTCACTTTTCATGTGTTTGTAGTTATACTTTGATTGGAGCAATAGCAATTAGTACACATAATTTTCATCACTCTTACTAGTTAGGCAATGTGTCTGGAAGTTTATACGAATGAATTATCATATAAACTTCTGGTTCATATTTACTTTGTATGAGGATTGAGGTGATAATTCATTCTAAATATTCTCCTTTTCCAACTGCTTATTCTCTTCCCCCTAATGTTGAAATAAATGATTTATTAAAAAGACAAATGACGAACCAAGCCACAAATAAATATCCCTTTAGTGACTCAATATATATCACTTATATATAAAGATATATATCCAACATATGTTTTTAACCTCCGTTGAGGTCCCATCTTAGTACATTGTGGTGGAGCAATCAATAAATCATTCAAAATTTCATATATGGGATATAATTGACTCCTGACTATAAACAAATTATAAGGGGTTCAAATAACTTGTTGGCATTATGCGAATCAATGTTGCAACATGAATAATCGTACGTTTCTAAATAAACTTTAGAAGTTTAGATTTCATAAGTAATGGTCTTGCAATTAATTTTAGACGCCTGCAAGTCCATCTTATGTATTCCAATAGTCACTTTGAAGAGTAAATGCACTAGCCTTAACTATGTTTGTTGCTCAACTAGATATAATTAAGGCATTACGCTCTTAATTCAATCTATTGAATAAGTAATCTCATAAACTTCAAGTTATGAGTTAATCAAAATATGTGATCATTTAGTCGATGCATCGATTAAAATTAAGGAGTATCTAAATGATCCACTTAGTAGGTCTACAGGCCCATAAATATTTTCACCGCATGTACATTCTAAATGACGAGGGATTCACTCTTACTTTTGCTAATGCAAATAAATTTTCTTTGGAAACAAATAGCATATGAGAACTAAGCATTTCGATTGAAAAATCTTTTGGCTCTTCAATGAAAGTTCACGTGATCTTTTTCAATTACTTTTGCATCAGTATTGACCCGAGATGACTCAACCGGTCATGCCAAATAAAATAAACTTATGTTGACTTGTAAACTTCTAGTTTACAACAACATATGTTTTAATTGCTTATATGTAGTACAAATTAGAGGAAGACGCAAATAATTTCTTAATTAAAACATTAGCTAGCTCTTCAGGAGCATTTTATCATCATTTTTATTCCTCCAGCTCTTCAGAAGCTCTCAATCATCTTTGTGCTACTAAATATAGTAGTAACATTATTTTGTACAATAGAAATGTAAAATCATATAATATGTGAAATTGATAAAGCTTAAACAAGAGAGCAAATAACTTAGAATTATTAAAAGTAAATTAACTAAATAAACTACAACAATAATTTCTTATGTACACTCTCATTACATTCAAGGAAAAGAAATTTGACACATTTAATTGTCACGTTATCATGGCCAAAGTCGAGAACATCATTTAATTGGAGCAAAATTGTCTCAACAATTAATCTCTTTCTTTCATTGATACTTGAAAAGTATTAAAAAGATGTTTAGATATACAACAGGTACAAACTCAATGGCCTCAAAATAATAGTGATTTTTCAAATATCCTTTTACCACTTTTCTTCACTACTCTCTCACTTCTGGTAGGAGGTATTTATAATATTATAACTAATACTATATTTTCCAAATTATAGCCATATTTGGGCTTATATATCTTGATAGTTTCTCCATTCACTTCAAGGAATAGAGAAAAATCATTATGAGATAATGTCTTATGCTTTATAGTAAAGATTTATTTTTCCTTATTGCAATATAATATTTCAAATATTACAAAAGAAGAGATAAATCCAACAAAATAACAATGAATAATCTCCATAAAATCCCTTTGCTTGAAGGTTGGAACTTGAAATGCATAACCAAAATGTTATACGAGGTCTAAACATAAACTTTGCAAGACACACTTTTGAATATTTTCAAATTGAGTGCGTAATCTTTCCATAATTTAAAATAGTGAAACACATATATAATATGAGAATAAATAACCTCAAATAATACTCAAAAGTATCTCAACATTTGTCATAATAACATGTTGAAAGTAAGATGAAAAAGCACTAAAAGTGAAGTAGATAAATTTGCAATTTTAACTAAAGTTCTTGAATCGAAGACATAACAATAAACTAAGTATCAACAAATCATTCAACATGATTTAACATATGCCCAAGGTATGGGTTATTTCATACACCACATGTAATGTGAAGTAGGCTCAAATAGCTAGTTCAAAGTACCATAACATTATAATAAAAGGCTTAGTAAAAGAATAATTTAATTTTAACTACCTAAGTAATATGCATTCACCAATACAACTCATATAGTAGGACTGACTTAAAATAGCTATAAATCTGGTTTGAGCATAGAAAATTTACTACATAGATATGATTACTATAGCATAGTATGAGGTGCACCACATACCTCTTAATGATCTTACATTGTTTCAAATAAACATAGATTTTAGCCACAAAGGGAGAATCCAGAGGCAACCACTAGTGGCAAGCCAAACAACATTAGGGGTCTTTACAATAACAAGCATCATTAAAAGAAATTAAAAAGTAAGATAAGTGAGAAGTCATTATCTGGAAGAATACTAATGTAGAAGCTTTGACACTAATTACTTTGTATGATAACAAGAAGTTATTTTCAGCAAGTAGGGGATAATACTTGTGAGGCTATCAAAGCATTTTAAGTTATAAGATATTCATGGCCTTCATGGCCTTTTCTTGTCCTATAAAGTAACATCACCAAATAATAATAATAATAATAAAATATAATATAATATGCATCACCAAATATTATATATCCAAGAGATGTACAAAGTACTAACCTCAAAGTTTTAGTTTAGAGTAGTGTCGGCCCATGTAGGATGTTCTCTCACAAGTTAGCTCCCATGATATAGCAACATACTTCTATGTGAATAACTTGATCCACTTTGGGCTATTAGTCATGACTCAAGGATCCACTCATTCAATTCAAACAATAACAATAAAAATAAATTACAAAATAAGATAACTTGTCATAGTTGCATTATTAAAGAAATTAAATTGTCTCACATTTTCATATGAGATATATCAAAGAAATTAAATTATCTCATCCTTTTAGACAAAATGTATGAAAGAAATTAAAATGTTCCATACATCTGGATGAGACATATCAAAGGAATCATATTATCTCATACTTCAGGTTGAGACATATAAAAGAAAATTAATTATCTCATACTTCAAGATGAGACTTTGCAAACAACTTAGAAAATAAATTACTTTCATACTTCTAGATGAGACATATCAAAGAGATCAAGTTGTTATTAATATAAAACAAAACAAATGTGTACAAAGATTTAGAAAAGGGGCGAAAGGAAAATTAAAATCCGTGTAATTTTATTCCGTATATATTTAAGTATAGATAACTTCAAGATCTATTTTGAGTGTAGATAACTTTAGGATTTACTGTGTTATATCAATTGGGTGGATAACTTCAAGATCCACTTTATACTATTTGAATAGATAACTTCAGGATCTATTTTATAGAAAATTAGTTGTTGATAATAAAATTTCTCATACTTCTAGATGAGGGTGTATCAAATGAATAAAATTGTCTCATACTTCTGGAAGAGACAAATTAAAAAACTATCTCATACTGCTGGATGAGACAAATTAAAAGAATTTCTAATACTTCTAGATGAGACAAATTAAAAAAAATTAAATATCTTCATGCTTCTGGATGAGACAAATTAAAAAAATTAAATTTTCTCATACTTCTGGATGAGATGAGGCAAATTAAAGAAATTAAATTTTCTCATACTTCTGGATGAGAGAAATTGAAGAATTAAATTGCACACATACCATGAAATGTGGCACAACTTTTATCATTCAAAGGAATAAAGAATTCCTTAAATAGAATTTTCTTTTTACAGTTTAGTTGGCTTTTTATTTATGCAAAGCTAAATATTTACTCAAAGCCTTTGGATAGCTCTTATCCCAAAGCCACATGAATATTGCTTCACCACTTCTGGTGCACGAAAATTTTCCTTTCAAGCATATTGTTTTGCCACTTCTGGTGGTGGAAATTTTCCTTTCAAGAGCATATGGGTAAACATTAAAGAAATAAAGGAAATTATTCTAAATTACATAAAAGAAATTAAATTAAAAGAAAAACCTTGCTGCATAGACATGGTGGCATGGATTTGTTGCTCTGTGGCAATATGAGAGTAACGATACCCTTTTCTTCTTTGGTGAACTTGTTTCTTCGATACAATCATGGTTGGTGGAAACTGAGATGGGGAAATAGTAGAGTCTCTCGTGCTAATAATGCATTGTGAAAAAGTAGACACAGAGAATAAAGTAAAGAGAATTGAGAGAAGGGAAAAATAGCGCCTCCAAAAGAGCTAACTTTATTCATCCACTAAGGAGGTATATATATACACAATGAAAGTGAAACCCTAGCCCTAAAAGGATAATGTTTAAATTACAAATAAATAAATAATGAATAAGCCTTAAGGAATATTCCATTAAATGAGCATTCAATCAAAATATTCATAACTCACTTTTTTATTTTGTTAACACTTACTATGTACACCTCTTCTTAGTTGTAGTTGATTTTTGAGGTGAAATGGTAAATAGAAAAGTAAGAAAAGCAAAAGTAGGAGAGATGTAAAAAGAAAAAAAAAATGTGTAAAAATGAGTATAGATATAGAGATGTACCTATATCACATCTCTTGACATGCTGAGGGATTTTAGGCTATGTTTGGATGGATGGAAGGGGATGGAAATGAATGAATAAAATAAAAAAGATTTTTCATTGTTTGAGAGTAATATATATATATATATATATATATATATATATATATATATATATATATAATTAAAGTGAGACAATGGAAAGGAAAGGGTTGGAAACTGTTGCTCTTTTTTCCATCCAAAAGCTCAAGTTTTATTTCCTCCCAAATCGGGGTGTAAGAGACGAAATGGAAACTTATTTTAATTAAAAAAATTAAAATTACTATTTAACCATTTTATTTTGGCTCCAATTTTTCCCCTTCACACCCACCTTCTATTTTGACTTATTCTTTTTGTTGACATCGAAAAATGTAACTTAGATAAATAAGAAAAGCCAACAAAAATAGAAATAACAATGAAAAAGAGAAAGAGAAGTTATTTTGTGTTGAGATATTATTGTAATGACTTTAAGTTTAAGTTTTAAGTATAAATTAGTACTATTTAATTATAGATGTTGTAATTTAAAATTTGTTAAAATGGTTTTTGCTTCTATTTTTTAGAAGTATTCTTTACTTATTTATAAAAAAATAAAATTTTTAATGTTTATAAATATTTTTATACACAAATTAATTCAAAGAGTAATAAATTAAATAAAAATATTTTTTTCAAATTTAAAAGAAAATACTGTTGTAAAAATTAATTCAAACAAACTTTTATTTTATTTTTGTAATTTATATTTTTTTGGTAAATGATTGCTGCTAAGCCATCTTTGTAGTTTTATATTCGGTACAAAAGCAATTGTTTTAAAAAGGGTAATATTGAAAATTTATTTTAAAGTTTATTCCATTCTATTTTCTTTATTTCTAAAAGGAAATTTCTATTCTATTTTTCATTAAACATCCAAAGAATGAAAAAATGGCACCCCTTCCATTCTTTTCCTTTCCTTTTTTTCATTCCATTTGTTTTTTTATTATTATATTTCATTTTGTTCTATCACTCTTAAAAATCTGATCGTAGTCTCAAGGAATTTGCTTTTCTACAGTTTTTCCTCTCCCCTTCAACCAAATACACCATTATTGGCTCTATTCGCCTTTCTCGTTCGTCTTGTTGCTCAAACCATTAACAGCATAACCGGTGATGAGGTGGATACAGTAAATAAGAGGAAAAGAAGAAGGGGAGAGGCGAAGAAGGAATCAGGAGATGGATTTGGACCGTGGATCTCGAAGGCGAAGGAAGGGCGGCACCTTCTGGAAGAGGAACTTCAACTTCTTTTCGAATATGTATGCATTTCCTTTTTAGCTTTCTGGAACTGGGGTTTATTGTCCTTGTTCATTTCTTCTGTTGGGTTCCGGAGAAGGCCCTGTAAATTGGAAACAATCTTATGGGTAGGGTTTAGTGTCATCCACTACTTCACTGTGGGCTTAAATCTCAGTATCATGATATAACTTTGATGATACATCTAGTTGTGGAGAACAATACCAATTTTGTTATTCAGTTCTTCAAGTCTTTATGTTCTTGCGGTGCTGTAGATTGAAACCTAAATGCAATCCAGGAAATTGCTAAGTTGAAAATTTATTCTTGAAATTATTGTATTATGTTGGTTTTGAATTTTGCAAACCAGCGTGGATTTTGTACCTTTCTTGATTTTATACTTATGCTTTTGAGTTTCTTAACCTTGATTTATGAAATCCTTCTAATATTGCTGCAACGAGGATGATTTTTTAAAAATTAAGATGCAAACCAAGAAGGGTATTATACCTTGTTGTCCTTTATATTTTCATCTTAAGATGATTATGATCAATTGAAATAATCTAATTCTTATGGTTGAAACCCTTTGAAGTTTCTTATTTTTCTTGAATCTATTAATTTCATTAAGGGGACAAATGAAATCATGGTAGTTAAAGTTACATTGTATGGGGTTCATTCACCTTGTCATTATCCTAATGCAACTGATGTACCGAAGGAAAGAAAAGCTAGGATAACAAGTAATTATGTAAGTAATGGTCATTTGATGCATCCAGATTGGAGTCTTTAATAAGTAATGAGGCAAGGTTACTTGGTAGCTTACTATGTATCCTTTTGTGCTTAACTTTAGTTATTTGAATAAAGGACAAAGATTCCATTAAGTACAAATTTGACTTCCTAGGAATACATTCAAAGATTTTATAGTGTATATTTTTGTGTGGTCCATTGGCCCCACTGTAACACCTTATTTTAACTTCAAAAATTTGGAAAAACACCTTTTGTTTATCTCAATTTCATAGGAAAATTGTACATTTGAAGTTTATAGTTCAAGGGGATAGCTCCCAACTTCTGGTAGCTTGTGGTCTTGTTTTTGTAAAATATAGAAACGTGGTGTATAAATGTCCAAAAATTATGAAAATCTCCAGTTTACAATTTTAATGTGTCCAGAACATGTGGTAAAATTTTTGTACAAAATTTCGTTGGTTTGAGAGGGCAATTAAGCAAAGTTTTTAAACTATCATGTTTATTCATAAAAATCCTGAAATGTAATTTTGAAGAATTTTTTGTATTAAATGGATAAAACAAATCTCTTGAAAATTTGCAAAGATGAAATATAGTGCTTCATAAGCTTGAAAAAATAATTTCATGTAATTATCTCGTGGTTTGAAGGTACTAGTAATTCATTGTTTCAAATTGTTCAGAAAACAGAATTCCAACATAAGGTATACTAGTCTAAAATTTGTCATCTTTAGAATTCACATGAGTACATAATATACATGGAATAAGTATCTACTTCAAAGTACTCAAATTACATCACATAATTCTCAAAAATTCATTACATAAAGATCATCACTAATCAATACAGAAAACAGCCAGCATCCACATTCAATCCTGAGTTACCTCTTTTGGTTTGTCACCTGTATAAAATCATCAACACTAATAATATGAGAAACCAATGATTTCTCAGTAGTTAGTTCATTCATATAAGGTTAAAGGATGACATAACTGAAAGTAATTTGAAGAAATTACAAAGAAAGAGGCATAAGCAAATATAGGGGCCTTTATGGACAACATACATGGGTTGGTGCTCCCTTTATGGCACCACTGCTTATTCATAGCATGAGGCCTGTTTAGTGCTCCCTTTTTGACACTAATCACCCATATGAGGCAGTCATACATCATTCAGTTCATAGATGTCACTTTTGGATTGATTTGGGCATACCCCATACCCCAAGGTTACACAACTTTCTTCATACTCTTCCCATAACATATTGTGGGTTTACATGCTTCCATCCAAGGCAAAAGTCCACCATAAATACAGCCCACAAACATCCATTCAACCACACAAGATAACATTAAAATTCAGCACACAAGTGACATGAAATAGCAATAGCAAGTGTAGAATTTTCAGCATACCAAGTAACAACAACCTATGCTTGAATTAAACCAACTACCTTTTGTCTTCAATTCCTTCTTGGACTGCATTAGGGTTTCTCTTCTAGGGTCTCTATGGCAGGTTTCCTTTCTCTTTTGATGCTAGTTAGATGGTTGATTCAAGTGGTTGAAGTAGCAACACCGCTTAGGGTTCATACAAGCTTGTTTTCTCTCTTGTTTGTCTTCCTTTCTTCATCACGCCTTCCTCCTCCTCCCTTTCCATTTTTATTTTCTTTTCTCTCCCACTTGTAGCCTTGCCTTGCTGCCTCTCCTTGCTCTAGATTTCTCGAAATTTTTCTTCATTTTTTGCATGCATAAATATCAATAAAAGTATGCATACAAGCCTTGACTAGTATCACTATTCCATTGGTTGGCACTTTGACCAACTCAAAGCCAATTTTGGCAACTTGTGCAAGGTGAGTGGAGTGGACTATAGGGGAGTGGGCTGCTACCTTCTTGGTTCTCTTAGGGCTAGTCCTTTTAGTGTCACTAGCTTATTCTAGTTTCCTTATTTTATTTCAACTAGTTGTTTCCTACTTTTGGTTATTTATGAATGTGTAACTAGTTATCAAAATCTTGTTCAATTTAGTCCTTATGAATGAAATAACATAATTCTAATTACACATGCTCATGCAAGATTATCAATTTTCTATTTGCTACAAACATGCATATATGCTTACTCACATAAGAGTGTAAATGTAATTAGTATAACCATATAATATAAGAAATTCAGTTTAAGAAATTCAATTATAGTTATAAATGATAATAATACACTATAGACTTACATAATTAATCAATTAGGGGATGTTACACCCACCATTTTTTTCCGTTGTTACAAATTGATTCCTTATGTTTTAGCAGTTATGATCTTGATAATTTTGAATACCCTTCCGGTTGGGTTGATAGGCAGAATGGTGCAAGTGGAATGTAGATAGTCTGTGGCTTTTCAGCAGTTTGCTTCTTAATTTTGTAATTCGTTAATATCCTAGACATTGTACAGTATTAATATTTTACATTGTCTTGGTAAGTATTGTTTTGAATGAAGAACAGATTATTCAAAAAGCATTTTGGGGGTAAAATATGCTGATATTGTACTAGTTGAGTTTTGATACTTTTATAGTTTAAGCAGTACAATTCATTTTGTATATGATTTATCTGATGTACTCTGAAACTAGTGTACAAGATAAACTAAAAGTGACACTACTGCAATGATCAAATAGCGGTTATATCCAGAGTAGTTTTGCCACATATGCTGGAATCTTCTACAAACAAATGATTGGCACTAATACAATTTAAAAAAAAAAAAAAATCTCAGGTCAAGGAGATACTTATTGAAGAGACGAATGTTCAACCTGTCAATAATCCAGTAACTGTTTGCGGTGATATTCATGGTCAATTCCATGATCTAATGAAACTTTTCCAGACAGGGGGTCATGTTGCTGAGACAAATTATATCTTTATGGTATGTGCTACACTTACTCACAATAAATAGTAATGATGAGATTTTTCATTTCACAAAGTTTTATCATTTGTTTGGGTACTGTATTTCACCAAATGCTGGCAGGGAGACTTTGTTGATCGAGGGTACAATAATCTTGAAGTTTTCACCATCCTTTTACTTCTGAAAGGTAGGTTCGTTCTTTTCATTTGTGCTAGCTTCTGTTGTACTTTCTGTGCTCACGTGAATTTTAAGGCAAATTTGTACAAACTTACTGTTTGTGTGTGTGTATCTATGTCTATGTCCGTATAAATGTATGTACTTTCATAATAATGATAATACTCGGCGTTTAGCATTTAATAATTGTGGGTTGATGGGTGAGATTAGTATTTGCTCCAAGCCTGTAGTATTTCTTTTCATACAGTGGGCCTTCTTATTAAGAAGAGTAAAGATGATTATGGTTTATTCCTATGTAATATCAAGATGTTGATAGAACAGCAAATGTAGACATTATCTGGGAACGGTTCTACATAACTTTGCAAGTGACGTTGTTGTACAAATTATGAGATTAAGAATTAATTTTAGAAATTTGCTTGATTGCTTATGGATCCATTTAATATACGGTATAGAACAATACAAACAAAACAGCATAGCACAAGTAGCTAAGTTATAGAACAACTTCTAATTCTGTTTACTATTTATTAGTTAATGCATAAGACAAAAAAAATTTGTACTATAGATAAAATTTTTGTCTCTTGGTTTTTTGAGTAATAAAAAATAAAAGATTTGTCTAGTATCTCATAATGTTTTTGTCCAGTACCATTATCTTTTTTAAAATTAAATAAAGTACAAAAATTTTTGTCTTATCAAATCCATCATTTTAAAGCGAATCAAACAGACCCTTAGTGTATTGTTTTTTTTTTTTTTTTCTGCTTGTTTGTTTCTTTGTTGTCTTGTTCTGTTTTGGTTCCTATTTAAGGTAGGTTGTCTCTCAAATCATTTTGTTTAAGACATTCTGCCATTTGCTTTCTTTTAGAAGTAAGAATCTCCAAGATATATGCAGGATAGCGATGATGCAGGTTTTTCCTCTTTAATTTAAAAATATAACTTCAAAAAATTTTATTTTGGATGCTGGACAACTCTTGGTGCGGATAACCTAGTAAAAATCCTTGTGCATTTTTGTTTGTCAGTGACAAACAAAAGTCTATGTAGCTGACCTCACTTAGTTGGATAAGGCTTCTTTTTGTTATTATTGTAGTGACAAATATAGCCCTTAGAATAATGTAGAATCTTCTTAGTTTGAAGGAGTGATAATTTTATGCGTTTAGTCAGTCCACTGTGTTTTTAAAGAATCATGAGAAAAGTTGGATTTATCAGTAAACATTTCTGAAGTGAAAAATAGCCGGTGAGTCGGTCATAATTTATTTCGTCAAGTATAGAAACAGTCTAGTTTATTCTGGAAACTATATGGAGATTTCTTTGAACTCAGCAGAATTTAAGTGGAGCATTTTCAGCCTAGTACATTCTGAAAGTCTTCTTTCAGTCACCTTTTACCCTTTTCTAACCAATCCATAAAACCCCATAGAGTAAAATACCCCTGGGCTACATCATCATGGTTGAATGATGGTTATGGTCATGACAATGATAACTAGATAATCTATAACTTTAGGCAGCTTGGTAGTGAGGATTGATCCATTCAGTTGCCTATATGGGATATAATTTGTAGGATGGAGATTGATGTGATGAGAAGTTGAGGTTGATGTGATGGTAGTGCAGTGGCACTTCAGTGCTGTCATGATTTAGGTTACCTTGGTTTTATGGTTGCCCCCGCCTAGAGGATTCTGGTGTTCAACTCCTTGTACTATGGAGTTGATTTTAGCATCTTACCGTAATTAAACTGGCTGTATGATACAATTACATGTAGTGAATGTATGTGAGCTTTATCATTGAATTACTTTTAAGAATGTTATCTTGAAGTTGCTTTTATATGTGTATTGTTCAGAAGAATCTCATTTTGGTGTCAAATTACCAAAAAGTGTATAATAAATGGTAATACAATTTGAGGAGATTACAATGGGCTAACAGAGGTGATGATAATTCTAGGTTCTTACATAGGGTGACCATCGGTAGTTGGAACAGAGAATAGAAGTCATGTTAGAGATATTTGAGCATTACAAGATCACTTGGTTCTGTAGGACTTTCTTGAGAGAGGAGAACAAATTTCAACCCTCTGTTGATTGTTTAGATTGATGTTCTGTCTATTACTCCAGGATCTGGATAACATATCAACCCTGCTTGAGTAGGGAAATCTTTTGAATATCAGGACATTTATCATGGAGTTGGATAAGTCAACTACACATGTATCTGATGCAATGACTGCAGATTTCTCTCCAGGTTCTTAAGATATCAACGATCCTTTTTGAAGCTGTTTGAGTCCTCTGTGGGTGTGCATTTTTAGTTGCATCACTGTTGCACTTAAAAAGGAAAGGTCTATCAAGTCAAAAGATTATGATCTATCAGTCTAGTGACTATAATAACTATTGTTTTTCAAAATCTTTGCCAAGTTTCTTTTTTCTAGGCTAGAAGAGGTGAGCTGATACCATCTCAGAAGCCGAGAGTGTTTCCATTGGCAGTAGACAATTCTGGATATTGCTTTGTGCTGAATGAGGTGGTCGCCTTGTTAGAAGAAGGGGAGAGCTATGGTCTAGTTTTTTCACTTTTTAAATTAGATTTGAGAAAGCTTATGAAGTTCCGGAATAATTTGTCTTAGGATGTGACTCTAGACCTCTTCAATTGAAAGCCAAACGTGCATGTATTTATTAGTAATTGTCTTGTGAAATATCTCCCCTAAATATGGGATGACTATTTGTCATTTCAAAAGGAGCATCTCGTGGTTGTAATTTGTAACACCTTATGGTAATCCTTATAATTATGAAGAACACTTTTCATTTAACTCTATTTAATAAGAAAATTACCAATTAAAGATTTAGACCTTAATTAGATACTTTACTATTTTAAATAGCTTGTTGTCCTATTTTTTTAAAAATATGAAAAACTGACGTATAATTATCTAAAAATCATGAAAAGCTCCAGAATACAAGTTCAATGTCCAGAACATATGGTAAAATTTTTTTACAAAATTTCATTAGTTTAATGGGTCTATTAAGCAAAGTTTGTAAATTATCTTGTTTACTGGTAAAAATCCTAAACTATAATTTTGAAGAATTTTTTGTACTAATTGGCTATGCCAAAAATTTTAAAATTTTGCATGCATAAAATATAATGTTTCATGAGTTTAAAAAAATAATTTCATGTAATTATTTTGTGGTTTGAAGGTACTAGTAATTTATTATTTCAAGCTAGCCAAAAAATAGAATTTTAGTACAAGGTGTACTAATCCATATTTGTCATCTTTATGAGTTACATGAGTACTTAATATACATGGACTAAATATCCATTACAAAGTAATCTAAATATGATTCAAATTACATCCATAAACCTTAAACATTTTTTCATAATGTCATCAATAATTACATAAAAAACAACCAGCAACACAAGCTATTCTTGATTTACCTCTTTTGAATTATCACTTGTATAAAATCACCACCACTAATAATATGAGAAACTAATAATTTCTCAATAGTTAGTCCATTCAAACAATGTTCAAAGATGACACAAACTGAAGATAATTTGAAGAAATAACAAAGAAAGAAGCATAACCAAGCTTAGAGACTTTTATAGACAGCATACATGGGTTGGTGCTCCCTTTTGGCACTACTGTTTGTTCATAGGGTGAAGCATGTTTAGGGTGCCCTTTGGGCACTAATCATGTTTAGTGTGCCCTTTTGGCAGTAATCACCCACATGAGGCAGTTATCATTCACTATGTCCGTAGGTGCCACCTTTATTTTCATTTTTGGAACACCCCTAACACAAGATTACACAACTTTTTTCATACTCTTCCCATAACCTCTTATGGGTTTGCATGCTTCCATCCAAGGCAGAAGTATGTGGTACCAAACTACCATAAAAACAGTCAACAAGCATCCATTCAAATACGCAAGATAATATTAAATTCCAATACACAAGTGACGTAAAATAGCAATAGCAAGAAATATAGAATTTTCAGTATTCAAAGAAAACGACAACCTATGCTTGAATTAAACCTACTACCTTTTATCTTCAATTCTTTCTTAGATAGCTCTAGGGTTTTTCTTCTAAAGTCTCTACAGAAGCTTTCCCTTCTCTTTTGATGCTATTTAAATGGTTGATTCAAGTGTTTGAAGTGACAACAACACAAGGCTTCACACACAAGCTTTTTCCTCTCTTCTTCTCCTTCTCTTACACGCCTAGCTCTTCTTCTTTCCCTTTTTTATTTCTTTTCTTTTCTCCCTTTAGCCCTTGAGTTTGCCGACCTTCCTTGTCTGGAATTCTCTAATGTTTTCTTCATTTATTACATGCATAAATATTATAGAATTATGCATATAAGCCTTGCCTAGTGTCACTATTTCATTGGTTGACACTTTGACCAACTCAAAGCTAAGCCTTTGGGGCCTTATGCATATTGAGTGATGTGGGAGCTTAAGGAGAAAGGGCTGGTGCATACAAGCCTTCAGCTGAACTCCTTCATGTGCAAGCCCCGCCAAAATATCATACAAAAATATCAAAATACAATTATCCTATTATGACATGTTGTCAAGTTATGATTGATGAGATTGTCCCCTCTTTAATTGCATACTTTCTAAAGGTTAAAATCATGCAAGAGACGTGGGTCCTCCCTAGCTGCTACCTTCCTTTAGTCTAATTGTGACTAACTTGGTTACGTACTAACCACCTCCCTAACTAGTAGTTCATTAAGATAGTCATTTAATCCAATTGCATTACTTATACCACACCTCTAACTCTTTAATTCCTTGATTAATTATTTATAGTTTCTTCCTCTCAATTTACTTCATTTTTATTATAACAAGAATTACAATAACATAAGCACATACAATAGAAAGCAACCAAGAGTTCACCATTAACTCTCAATCATATTTCATCAAGTAAGGTAGGAATTAAATTTCATAGTCCTTTAACATGTTATAAAATCACATTACCATTTATATATGGCTATCATAAAATAAAAGCATGTTACACTAATTCCCATCCAACTAGTTTTCTTGCTATTGAACCAGTAATATTACAACTAGTCAAATTTGAACTAGATAACTATATAACTTCTTATCCCTTTTGGTTTCTAACTAAATGACATCATTTAGTTCCTTTTATAATGTCTTTTATATATATATATATACATATATATATTCTTATTAGAATTGGGCTAATATACCACCATATAAACACATAACATCAATTCCCTAGCTATATGTGCATGTACACATAAATATCATCCTTATACATATCCTTAATATTCTCATACTTCATATTTGCATTTAGCAAACATACCACAACTTAAATTATTCTAGTATAGATTTATATGCTTCTGTTAGAAAATTTGGGATGTTACATAATTTTTCATTGATCATGTGTGGGATTAAAATGTTAAAAGTGGTGTGATAAGAAAGTTGTAGGAAATCAAGCCCAACGGGCCCAATAACTTGTGTAGATAGGATTGTGTAAATAGAATTTTTATTATAGGAGATAATTGAGTAAGAGATTGAGGATAATTGATCACTCAATCAAGTAAATTAAATCTCTTAATTTTAGGGATTTTCTGTTGTACCTTATTGTATATATATTTCCTTCTCATCTCCATAAAAATGATTTGAGATTTTCCGGAAAACTATATGGCATCAAAGCCAACCCTAAGGCTTTGTCCTATCTATCCTTCCTTTCCTCCTTGCGCTGCCTTCCTCGACAATTTCAGTCTCACTTCTGAGACTACTCTCAACTCCTCTCAATGGTCGATCTGCATGGTAAACCAGCAGACTGGAAGCCCAAGAGTAACCTTGAACATCATAGCTATGCTGCCATAACCGACGGGACTAAGAGACCTTTCACTCTAGACCAGCTTCAACTACTGCAACAACTCATCAATAAAGTTCGTTAACCGAATTCCTCCTTAGCCCTTCATGCTTCCCAAAATCCACAATCTTGGATTATTGATTTCGGGGTGTCTGATCATATGACAAGTGACAAAACTCTATTTTTTTTTTTTGGTGAATTGCCCTAATTTTGCTATTATTCGCTTAGCGGATGGTTCTCATAAGACAACCATAGGACATGGCATTGTTATTATCTCTCCACATTTTAAATTAACATTTATGTTATTTGTTTCCACATTGGATTGCAATCTGCTATCTGTCCAGAAACTCAATCAAAATTTACACTGCGAGACTAAGTTTAGGGATGATTTATGTATTTTTCAAGACAAGGACTCGGGGAAGATGATTGGCATTGCTGAATATGATTCTGCCTACCACCTTTATCTCCTCAAATCCAATCCTACACCAACTAGCAACCTCTCACAAGGCTATTCCATCCAGACCAGCATTCCATCTCAGCCAAGCAATGAAGAAACTATTTTACTTTGGCATAACCAATTAAGACACTTGAATTTTTTATACCTCAAACGGTTGTTTCCAGCCTTATTCAATAAAGTCAATTTTTGTTCACTTCATTATACCACTTGTCAGTTATCTAAACATACTAAATCCTCTTATCGTCTTCTCTGTTATAAACAATCTACACCGTTTTCTCTAATCCATAATGACATATGGGGACCCAATAAAATAAAAACCTTGACTGGTGCTCGGTGGTTCCTTTTACTAGTTGATGATCACACTAGAATTAGTTGGACTTTTCTAATGAAAAACAAATCGGAAACTACTCAAATTTTCTAGAATTTCTATAAAACAATTCAAATACGATTTCAAGCAACAATCAAAGTTTTTAAAACTGATAATACCCATTATTTTTTTAATGAATCCCTTGGGTCCTACCTTAAAAATAACGGGATTGTCCACCAAAGTTCATGTATTGACACACCACACAAAATGGTGTTGCCGAACACCCGATCTCTTCTTCTCTCCTCAAATGCTCCTAAACATTTTTGGGGAGATGCCCTTCCTACAGCCACCTATCTCATTTATGCCCTCTCACATCCTCAAATTTCATACTCCTATACAACTTATCCTGAATACCTATCCTAGCATTGACCTTATCTCCCAAATCCCTCTTAAAATTTTTGGGTGTATTGCCTTTGTCCACATTCACTCCCATCGACAAACTTGATGCTAGAGCCCACAAATGCATCTTTCTTAGCTACTCTCCCAATAAAAAAGCTTATAAGTGCTACTACCCTTTAATCCGGAAAATGTATCATTCTATAGATGTTACATTTTTTAAAAATCAATTATTTTTTTCCAGTTATGTGATTTAGGGGGAGAATTTTGATATGGAATCACAAAACTAAATAGAACCAGCAAACACTCACCTTCCCACATGCCCAATACCTATCCCAAAACCAACAAACACTCCATTCTCGAATTGTCCTAACTCTCTAGCTAAATATACCAACCTAGAACCAACATCCCAGCCACCTCAATCTCCCAATAAATCCCTTGACCTTCTGGTGTATTCTCGGCAAAGAAGGTTGAATCAAATTCAACCAATCCGAACATCAACACCTGGTCCAGCAAGTCCTGAATAGACACAAGAAAATTTCCAAACTGATCATAGTATTTTAGTAGTGAAAAATACAGGGAAAGATAAGGACCTAGACTGGTCGATTGCACTAAGGACAGGGGTAAGGCAGTGTACTCAACATCCTATATAGAACTATCTATCTTATTCCAAGCTATCACTTTAATACTAAGCTTGTACAGCTGCCATAAATCATATTCAAATTCCAAGAATGTAGAGGAAGCTGTCACAATGTACCCTTTGGGGGTAAAATGCTACGACGAAGAATGAAATGACGTTTAATTTATAAAAAATATATTATTATTTTTATGGAGTCGCCACTAATTGTATAAGAATTAGGATACAATTGAAAACCTTATTTTATTATTGGAAAGGCATCAGAATATGAACTAGAGATGAGTTCAGGAGTCAATTATATGTGAAGAAGGTGTTAGGCACTTCACAACATCTGTCAAAAACAGTTACCCAAATCAGTTATACAAAATATCGATATGACCCAAAATCATATTTTATTTAGTGTTGAAATAATTTTACAATTTTTGATAAAATAACGATAAAATAAATATGTATGCATGAATTCTATAAATGAACCTAAAGTCTTTTTATCTTTCAAGACAGATAAACTGTCTCTCCAGATAGCATTTATCCTCACTTAGGTTGGATAGTGCAAGCTCAATCTTATAGAAGATCAAACCACCTACCCTTCCATAATCAGTGAATGTACCTTAATGTGTATATATGCTAATTACAATTTAAAATTTGAGAGTAAGATACAAGAGAATTACATGAGAAAAGTGGCATTAAAAAAGAATTACAACTTTCATCATTTTTCAATTTTTTTTAACGCATTGTAAACTCATAGTGCTATTCCTTTCCGCACCCCATCTTTTATATTTAGCACTTGTATATTTCCTTCTCACACCCCTCTTTTCTTTTCTTTCCATCCCACGGCTCACTCACCCATTTTAACTTCAATTTTTTTTGTTCTCACACCATTTTTTCCTCATAACACCCCTTAAAAAACTTTTTTTCCACACCCCCATAATTCCTATTTACATCTAGAGCACTTTACTTTCACACCCCCTAATTTTTGTTTACACCCATAAGCCAACTCTTTTCTTTTCACACCCTCATAATTCCTATATACACCCATTCCTCTAGTCCGTACCCACTCTGAATTAATTGGCATTTTCTGCTTCTCGTTTTCCTTTTCATCTCCTCTCATTTTTATTTTTTGGCTTCTTCACTCCCTTTCCCTCAATCTAATTGCTTCCCTCAACCTCTCATCTCTTCTTTTTCTTTTCTTTTTTCCTTGGCTATTCCCTTACCTCCCATTCTCTTCTTTTTTCTCTTTCTCTTCTCTCGCTTCTCGCTTCTCTTCTTCAATCTTTTTCGCTCTTTTTTTCACTCTCTAATTCTCTCCGCTCTTTAGCTCTCCTCTTTTTTTCCTTCTTCTTCCCTTTTTTCTTTTTTCTCTCCTTTTTCTTCTTCTCCTCACACTACCTCTGCCACTTCCTTTTTTTTTATTCTTCACGCCTTCGCCATCCTCTGCTCTCAACCACTCCACCTTCTTTTTTTTTTTTTTCTCTTTCTCTTTTTTTTTCCTTTTTTTCCTTTGTCTTTTCCACCATTGTGACTACTCCTTTTTCTTTTCTTCCTTTTTCCTTTTTTTCTTCTCTTCTCTCCGTTGTTCTATTTCCTTTTCTTTTCTTTCTTTTTTCCTTTATATATATATATATATATATATATATATATATATATATATATATATATATATATATATATATATATAAAATAGAAAATAAGATGAAATTAAATTAAATTAAATTAAATAAAGCAAAAATGAAGAAGACAAATAAGGTAAATAATTGAGCAAATAGATAAAGTGAAATAAATAAAATAAAATAAAAACCTAGACAAAATATAGTATCTACAGTTTGTCCTTCTTTACATGTTTTTCTTATAGAGGGACGAGGGAGAAGCTATGCTTATCAGGCGTCTCCTATAAAAAAAACATGTAAAGATAAAAAGAATACTTATTTTGGCCCAAAAAATCACATGTCACCCAAAACATTAATCAAACAAAAACTATTTTCTTGAAAGAAATTTGATGGCTAATAAAGAATTCAATGGCAAGAAATTAATGGACAGAACTTGAAGGTGGTTAAAAAGTATTCTTTTGCAAGAATTTTATGATTGAAAATTGATGACAAGCAATTTGATGGCTGAAAATGAACGTTGATCAAACCAAACTTATTTTCTTGAAAGAAATTTAATGACTGGAAATCAATGGAAAAGATTTTAATGGCAAGAAAACAATGTTGAGAAATCTTATGGGAGAAAATAAACTCTCGATTTGACTTTGAATTGAGTGTTTGGCCTTTGTTGACGAGAAAATAATTTTAAAAGACTTGATGGCAGAAAAATAAATTTTTGATGATCGAGCCATGTCAATAATTTATTGATTTTTTTAGCTAAAAATCTCAAACAAAATATTATGTCTCATTTGCCCCTCTTTACATGTATCTTATATGGGGACGAGATAAACTTAGCTGGGAAAGTACCTCATATAAGATACATGTAAAGATGAAAAACACATATTTTGTCTATGTAATTATTTGAAACCTCAAAATGTAGACATGCAATGGATGAAAAAAACGTAAATTTTTTTCCTTCTCTTTTGTTTTTTTTCTTTTTTTTGGGACGAAAATGACTTTGCAAATTCTTTCTCTTTTCCTTCCATTTTGAAATCATAATTTTTTTTTTTTTTATAGGATGAATCAGAATGAACCCCTTTTTTAGAAGTATCTAGCTCAATCAACAGCGCTCTAATCCAATGGCTTGCTTAGGTGCATAAATTGCTTGGCTATGAATCTCCATTTTATTCATTGTTTTCTTTGTCTTTCAATTTACACATCCACTTAAACTTCACATTGTCCCCACATTGTCAACTTTGTTTTGCCCTTGTATTTTATTCATTGTTTTCTTTGTCTTTCAATTTACACATCCATTTACTCTACTATTTTCAACTTCACATTGCCTTGGCATTTTGAATTGCACTTTGCCTTTGGGCTAGGGATGTTCCAAAAATCTTGAGACCATTATCAAAATGATTCCTTCGAGGAATGCATGAATTTGCTGTTAAATTAAAATTACATTGCAGTTTATTCAAAGCATCTAAGTTACAATTAACATTGGGATGATCATATGAGGAAAGAAAATTAATTCGAATAATTAATCCCCTTTGGAAATTTTTAAAGGAGAGAAGTTAACTCAAATAGGTAACCTCTTTTATTTTATGAAACCAAGAAATTCAACAAAAATTTTGAATGATGGCTTGCCCCTTTTTGGGAATTTTACAAATTGGACTTGTGCTATTGTGTAGGAGCCAACATGAATTCATGAAAAATTTGCAAGTTGGAAATTTACCCTAGTTTACAATTTTAACATAGCCAAACATATTGATTCGCACTTTGCCTTGATGGGACTTCTTTATGTTGGAAAGAATTTAGCCTTTTCTGTATTGACAAATGATTGAGAGAACACAACATCTTCTTGCATTGACAACTAAATAAGAGAACACATCTTCTTCTTATTCATGAATATGTTTCACAACCCATCTCTTTCTTGGGTTGACAAAGCAATTGCTTCATCTTCTTTTGCCGTCAAACAAATTTTAGAACATCCCCTCTTCTTGTGCTGAGCAACAAATTTAGAACACTTAAAGATTTTGACTATAATTGTGAGCTTGAGATCAATATGTCCATATTGAGCTTTCATATTTGCAACCCCGCTTGTTTCTTTTTTTCTCCTTTTTTTTTTAATTTTTCTCTTCCTTTTTTTTGTGATTGCTAAATGCCCTAAGTTTTGCCTAGACCACTCAATTTAAGTTTTTTTGCCTAGCGGGCCACTTTTCTTCTTCTTTTCGTTATTGTTGTTGTTGTTTTTTTTTTTTTTGTGTGGTAATGGATCTTGACAATTTTTGACCTCATCATCCATGAAAAGCTCACATTTTTTCTAGTTTATGAAAAGTGATGTTTTCATAGTTGAACATTGGCATAGTCAAATATTTGATCGAGTGTTCTAGGAACTTACTCTCAAGAAGTTGCTCAATTAGTCTTTTTCCCTTCAACCACACTAGATTGTCCATGGCTCAATGTTCTCCTAGTTGAATATTTCATGCTTGTGTTCGGTTGCAATATCCATTCTCTCTTGATTCAAGGATCTCTATGAGTAGGCATATGAAAGTCAACCAAAAGTGATCCAAGGTCTATATTCTCTCCATATTAGTATGCATCCCTTTTCAAGCCAAAATAAGAATCAACTATTGGATATCTAAAATCACTAACAGGAGGCAAAAAAAAATTCATGTTATCAAGACTCTTAAGGAGAATTTTGCAAGAACATAAATGGAGGTCAATAAACATTGAATAGAAAATAGAATAATGATGCAAGTGTGGCATGAAGGAAAATGAAAATAAACCATCCCCATGAAACTTACTTCTTTGATGATAGTTAAGCAAAGTGCAAGTAATTCAAAAATTAACAACAAAAACAAACATTTTTCAAAATATTTCAAATTTTGTAATGATTCCACATTCCAGCTAATTAATCCTTACTCGTTTGAATTTTCTTCAAAGATGCTTTATAGTAGGTAAGCATTCCTCCTCTTCTGAATGGTCTTCCACCCTTTACTTCATGCTTGATTGGGCACCGAGTTGGTATAGATGATCACCCTTCTTCCTATTCCATTGATGACAATTTTCTTTTGCCTTAATAGGTAAATCACAATTTCTTTAAAAGCAAGACAAGTTTCAATAGAATGCCCAATAGTTCCCAAATGATATTCACATTTGAGGTTTGGATTGTACAATGAGGGAAAGGTGGTCGCTGGTGCTGAATACATCTATGGGTTATAACATCTGCATCACATAATTATTTAAGCAACTCTAACTTTGGCATGGGAATATTTGGGTAAGGTGCATTCTTGTCATGTTTTTTGGTAATAAGGGCTAACCAAAGGTCTAGGAGCAAAATGGGTATGAGGGTTTGCTAGATATAGTTGAGTGAAATGAGTAGGATTTGATGAGGGTGGGTGGTAGGGTTGAGGTGGTGGGACGAAATTAAGTGAATTGGGGTGGGAAGGATGAGGCGATGCTTGGTCATTATGAAGAATCCTACTTGAACTAGGCAACACACTAATTACCATTCCCCCAGGGGGCTTTTGAACATATGGCAACATTAAGCTAAAACTTGCTTGACAAGCCAAGTTTGCATTTAATGGTATGGTTTGGGCAAACACTCCAGCATTTACCTCACCAGATGAAGTCAAAATAGCAGGTCTTTCTTCAGTAAAGGTCATTTTCTATGTAGGCGCATCCACCTTTTCTATCAACCCTTTCAATTTCAAATTCTCTTCTAACAACCTCACTATGTCATTGACCTTTAACTTTAAATCGTCAACCTCACCTTCAAGATTATGTCCATAACTAAAGCATTTTGAAGTTCCTCCCAACAATTCCATCATTTCATTCATCTTCGACTTCAACTCATCTACTTTGGCCTCCAAGTTGCATTCTGGACTATCTTTCTTTCTCATTATTAATGTATTTCCGAGGCTAAGCTTGATTGGTTGCTTGACATAGCGCAATTGATTGAGCTTAGACTTCTTTGAAAGATCCATCATGACTTAACCTGTAATTAAAAATAGTTAGAAGAGAAAAGAGAAAGACTCTGAGGCAAAGAATTTTTTGATTTTTGAATTTCTTCTTTTATTCCCTTTTATATTTTTTTTTTGTAAGAAAAATATTTCTATAGCAGGAAAGCAAATGAGCTTTTAGCATGAAAAATATTTTTGGCAAGAAATCTCTCTGTTTTTTTTTATGCATGAAAATAATTTTGGCAAGGAGAATTTAGGTTTGGCAAGAGAAATTCAAATGAGTCAAATATTTTCGACAAAGGTTACTTTTGGCATGAAAATATAGGTTTGACAAGGAAAATTTAGGTTTGGCTAAAAAGTTTAAATGAGCCGAAGGTTATCGGCAAGAATGTCCTTTAAACAAAAAACTCATTTTGGCATAGGAAAATTTAAATGAGTCAAATGTCTTAGATAAAGATGTCCTCTAGATAAAACTCATTTTGGCATGAAAACTAAAGTTTGGCAAGGAAAATTTAAATTAGTCGAATGTCTTCGACAAAGATGTCCTTTGGACAAAACTCATTTGGCATGAAAACTAAGGTTTGAAAAAAATAGTTGAATGTCTTTGACAAAGATGTCCTTTGGACAAAACTCATTTTGGCATGAAAACTAAGGTTTTGCAAGAAAAATTTAAATGAGTTGAATGTCTTAGACAAAGATGTCCTTTGGACAAAACTCATTTTGGCATAAAAACTAAGATTTGGCAAAGAAAATTTAAATTAGTCGAATGTCTTCGACAAAGCTCATTTTGGCATGAAAACTAGGTTCGGCAAGGAAAATTTAATTAGTTCGAATGTCTTCGACAAAGCTCATTTTGGCATGAAAACTAAGATTTGGCATGGAAAATTTAAATTAGTCAAATGTCTTCGACAAAACTCATTTTGGTATGAAAACTAAGGTTTAGCATGGAAAAATTAAATTAGTCGAATGTCTTCGACAAAGCTCATTTTTGCATGAAAACTAAGGTTTTGAAAGGAAAATCTAAATTAGTCAAATGTTTTTTGACAAACTCATTTTGGTATGAAAACTAAAGTTTGGCAAGGAAAATCTAAATTAGTCGAATGTCTTCGACAACGCTCATTTTGGCATAAAAACTAAGGTTTGGCATGGAAAATTTAAATTAGTCGAATGTTTTCGACAAAACTCATTTTGGCATGAAAGTTAAAATTTGGAAATAAAAATATAAATGAGCCGAAGGTTGTTGACGAGAAATGTCTTTTTGGATAAAATCATGCATGAAAAGTTATAGTTGGCATGAAAATTTATGTTTGGTATGAGAAATTTAAATGTGCTAAATGTTGTTAACAAGGATGTTTACCAAATTCATTTTTGATATGAAAGCCAATTTTTTTAAAGAAAATCTTTTTTTTTTTGCATGAATAATATTTACAGCGTGATAAATCCTTGTAAGCACGAGAAAATCTTTTTTGGCTAAATCATAAAAAATGCTTTTAACTTTTGATTATTGATCTAGTCATTTTAAAATGATTGCTAAATGACCTTTGACATTTTCAATTTTTCAAAAATATTTCGACCTTTCTGTTTAGCTGAAAGGAAATCACCATAATAATAATTTATTTGAAAAACTTTTCTTTCTTTTTTTTCCTCTTTAGTTATTTTTTTTTTTTGAAGAAAATAGATCTCGTAATAAGCTTTGAAAGAT